>PVKM010017497.1:0-25868 GCA_004027735.1 Carollia perspicillata
AAGTGGGTAAGGCAGACCTGACCCAGTGTAACTACAAGAGCAGAGGACTGCTGGACAAGACAGACCCTTGGCTTAGAGAGACCAGTCGAACAAAAGCTAGAACATCAAAGTCTGGGGACCCAGTTCCCGAGAAGGTGTGAAGGCTGAGGGGAGGGGAGACTAATTATGGAGTGGGGGCCCTAAGGCCTCGGGACTCACATTGCTGAGGATATTTCGGTGCAGGGTGGAGCCATGCACCCCGGAGCTCTCTGTGTTCCACAGGCGGATGGTGTTGTCTGAAGAGCAAGTGATAAAGGAACTGGGGGGAAGGCAGGCTTGGTTACTGTCCTTCACTTCTGGGTAGACCTGCAGGGGTTGAGGGAACAAAGTCAGATCTCCAGTGAGGGAGCAGTCCTTTATCTGCCTAGGGAGAAGGGAATGAGATTGAAGGGATAATGCTGGCCAAGACTTAGCCCAGTGACTGCCACATAGTAAGCAAGCCATAACTATTAAATATTCTTCATAATCACTAAAGGAAAGTCCCTGTACTAGGGACTCTTCTATGTCTCCCACTCAACACTTCATTTAATTCTTAGGTAGTCAGGTGAATCAGGTACATCACTTTACAGTTAAGGAAACTGAAGCTCAGTCAAGTTTATTAACTTGTCCAAGATCACCCAGCCCAGGACAAGGCAAAGTTAGGAATGGATAGGGCCCACTGGAAGAAGCCTAAGATATATAAGCACTAAAATTCAAGTTCAGTCCGCAGGGCCTGTCTGAGGATAGGCGGGTACACAGGGATGTTGTTAGAGAAACAAGAAGGCAGCAGGAACATGATGTTATATCCCCAACACTTGGGGATCCCCGCTCTCCGCCTTCACAACGGTATCCCAACAAACCTGGCCAGTCCCAAGGTGTCCCAGCCCACCTACCTCCACACTCCAGACGCAGGAAGAATGATACAGAGCTGAGTACACCTTGCCCACTTTCTTGGGGTCCCTCACATCCCAAACATAAATGCTGTGATCATTGTACACACAAGACAGCCAATGGTTAATGGGATCAAAGGTCAAGGCAATGGTGTCTGGATACCTGGCATTGGCCACTCCAGAGAAGAGGCGACTGTGGGAAAGAGGACAAGCAAACTGGTGAGTGAGGAGCTGGTGAAAGGAATGAAAACAGAAGGCAACCCATGAAGGAAGGAGCAAAGCATGGGAAGCCTTGTCCAGACCTGAACGTCTGAAAGCGGTTGCTTAAGAAAGACAGAAGCAGCCCCTGACAGCCTTCAGCGGGAAGCTGACCTGGCTTAGCTGCTGGGCCACGGTGTTCTCCTGATGAACACAAACAATACCACAGAACACCAACGTCAGACAAGGCAACTCTATGGCCATGACAGAGCAGAACAAATACAAGACTGCTCTGTCACTGTGTCTGACAGAGACAAAAACAAGATCACCGTGCAAACCACAGAAGTGACCGAATATCGCCCTTTCCCATCTGCCAGGATTGACTGCTGCTTCTTTATCAATTACAGCTTTAGTCCCACCTGACAAAATTATTAGGATGTCTAATTACAGACTTGCCCCTACTTCTTGACAGCATCCAACCACAGCAAAATTTCAATCTCTTGAACCATTTCTAAAATCACCTCACACAATACCCCAAATCTTACAATGCCCCCCACTTAAAAAGAGCCCCCACTTACTGAGATAGTCCCTAGTTCTCCTTGTTTGCAAGAGTACCAGTAAACCCAACTTTGTTTGTCTGCAGAAATATTCCTGGTTATCTCTGATACACTCTTCACCTTGTTCACTGAAGGCTGGACACAGCACGAGGCTCTGAATGGAGGCCGGGGGCCCACACAGCTCACCTGGCCTCAGTGACGCTGGCAACGTCTGTCCCCAAGGCATGGGGTCGGGGCAGGGTGCTGAGAAAGTGCAGGTTAGAGGGGTTGAAGAGACGCACAGTGCCATCAGCACAGCCACAGAAGATGTAGTCCTGGCTCACAGAGATGCAGTAGGCCACGGTGGTCTGCAGGCAGAGAGACTCAGGTCAGCACAGGCCACCTACCCAAACCCTCCTCAACAGTCACCTGCCAAAAGGAGAGACTAGCCAAGGCAGGGTCAGGGGAAAAGCAGCCCAGCTGCTCTGCCTGAGCCCCTCAGCTGTTATCTAGAGATGCCCCTCCCTCCACCAGCAGGTGGCCAGAGGGCCCACAGCCACGTGCAGTTTGGGGGATGGGAGTCCTAAGGTATTAAAGGTTTTAGCAAAGAAAGCAGAGTAGGAAAAGCCCAGCAAAGAGAAAGAAACAGCATGAGAAAGACAGGAGAGTCTAGGCATCACTTACTGTGAAGCTGTCTGTGTTCTGAGCAGAAGAGGAAAGCAGGGGAAAGAAAGACAGAAAGAGAGCAGAGAGGAGGCAGTTACACAGATCTCCATGGCAGGGGTGGGGGGAACTGGGCCGAGCTCTGGCTCCCTCCTGAGGTTCCCTCCTGCATGCATGAGAGCCCGGCCCCTGGTATGGAGTCATAGACATCAGTTCTCCCCTGAGCTGAGACATGCACAGCCCCAACCAGCTGGGCCAGAGGTACTTACTCTCAGCTCCACCCACTTATCCAAAAGCCTCCGATCACTGAACTCGCACAGCAGCCCTGAGGATGTGATGCAGAAGGTGCTGTCTGCCTTCTTTCCTCGGCCACAGGCCACATCAGTGAACAAGTTGTTCCGCAGTTCCCCCAGGAGCCCCGAGCGGCCCAACAGGGGCACAGTGGCATTCACCTGTGGAGACATTCCACTGTTGTCCACCCATGTACCCCAGAGCCTGCCCCTGGAAACTAGGCCCCCGTGCTTTTGAGACTACTCCTCAGCCCAGACAGCATCTGACTCATCCAGATCTTCTGTATGGCTGCTGAGCAAGCAGAGAAGGGCCCAAGTGGAGCACGGTCTCCTGGGATAGGCTGAGGTGGCCCTGGCCCTAGTGGCTACTTCCAGCCTCAGTATCTCACCTTTGAGGTCTTACTGTCATCAAGGTACCAGAATTTGATATGTCGGTTTCCTGCAGTGACAAAGTAGCTGCAGTCTTCAGAGAAGGACACCGCTGTCACCCGACTGGACACCTTATTGGAGGCCACTACATTGTTTTTCTGGAGAGAGAGCCAAAGGAAGAATAAAGGTTCTGCCTCTTTGAGCTAAGAAGAAAGGCACAGAGGAGAGGAGGGTTAAAATGTATTTGCACTTGAAAAAAAGTTTCTTTCCGGGATTTACTGGTCAGAAAAAAAGGGGAGTGAGGAGAATCGCTTGCTAGAGGAGTTGAAAAGATTCATTTCCTCCAAGAGGTCCTCAAAGGCATGAAACTAATTCCTTTCTACCAGTACATTTGGCTACATAGTTGCTCTTTCCTGCCTCAGATCATTTTCTAGAATGAGACTGAGATCAGTAGAGCAGAGTGAAGGGGTTCCCCGTCAATATCTTCCTGGCTCCCCAACTGGCCCTGGAAACCTCATGAGACTGCCAGGCCCGCCCACCCAGCCCACCCAGCCCACCCAGCCCACTCACCTTCCAGGCCCAGACATTGACAATCATGTCATGCTGGTAGCCCACGGAGACAATGTACTTGGCACTAGGGGAGAAGGCCACGCAAGCCACACCATACTTATGCTCCTGCAGCTCTGCCACCTGGCTACGCTCAGCCACATCCCAAACCCGAACTGCTGGCATGTGCCCACTCTGCAGGGAGGCAAGGACTGGAAGTGAGGGTCAGATGCCTACAGATCCCATTAGCCTTTCATAGTGGGGGCCCTCACCTCCCTAGCTACTGAATACAATCTAATGACCTTCTGGCCAAGAGTCAAGAGCAGAGTGCTACGCAGGGCAAAGGTAGACAGTAAACAATAAGTATCTCAGGACAACAGTAATTGTCAGGGAGAAAATGGCCCCAGATTTTGTTCAATATCTCTGGGTGAGGGTCTGCACCTCTGTTATTTGTTCAAAGCTCCTTGAGTATTTCTGATGGGCAGCCAGGGTTGAGAATCACTACCATTCATGCCTATTTCTGCCCACACTGCCTCTCTGTAACACTAAACTAAGAGGTATTCCTCATATGCCCAGCAGGGGACCTCTGGAGATAAGGAATATTTTAAAGGGTTTTCAAAGTGTGCATCCCTAACTAAGCAAAAGCAGCATGAAGTAAGAACTTGTTAGAAATACATATTTTGGAGCCCTGCCCCAAACCTATAGAATCAAAATCTCTGGGGTCAGGTCCAGTGCTGTGCACTTTAACAAGCCCTCCACGTGATTCTGACACACACTAAAGCTTAAGGACCACTGTTTTAAAGCCCTAGCAAACGCCAGGATTTGGCTTCTGTTTAGGAAGCCAGAATGGCAGCAGCCCTAACTAGGCCTACAATTTCAGCTCTCTGCTGAGGGCACATCGCCCATTCTCCTCAGAGAACTGCAGCCCCCTTTCCTCACTTACCTCTCCAGTGACCAAGTACTTGCCATCAGGGGAGAAGGCAAGGGCAGTGATGGTCTTCCTGCAAGAGATGAGGCTGGCTCAGAGGGGCCATGGCAGCCTGGCCTAAGCCTAGCTCCCTCACACTTCCCTCAAAAGGCAAGACCAAGGAACATTAATGGCACATATGGTATTTCCCTCTCCCAGAAGCCAGAGACCCCAGACTGTGCCCTAGTCACAGGCCCCAGGAGAAGGACGTACTCCCTGAGGGCTCTGACCCATTTACCTGGAACTGTTGAGGATGTGGTGTTGTTTGTGTTTCCGGGGATTGAACAGCACGACCACACACCTGGAGGGATGAGTTAGACAACAGACTTAGCACCAAACCTCAGCTCCCCCAGGAGCTCCCAAGCTACCTGGGAATTCTAGTCACCCAATAGAGAGGCTCCACTTGCCACCGAGGGCAAGTGACTGCTTTCTCCTGCAACCCTTTCTTCCTTCCTTTCCCTGCCCACAATGGCCTATCTCTGCAGCCCCTTGAGGGTGATAGCGGTCCTTGGAAGCCTATCCCCCCACCAGGTCCCTAAACAGCACACCATCTCTGGTCATACACACAAAGAGCAGCAGGGACACAGGCCTTCCCACCGTCCTCACACAGAGCCCAGGGAAGAGTACGGGAAGGAAGGGGACACGTGATTGGGCGATGCAGGCCATGTGTGTACAGCCCATTCACAGGCTTGGATCCACATGAGTCCAGCATTTATGCTCCAAGGAGAGGTGAGGCCTCTCACATGTGCGCCCACGTGTGTACTTGGCAGAAACTGGCCCTCCACACCCTCTACATGTCGGATGAGGAAGGGGGTGGGAGGCACAGGGCCAAAATTGCAAAAAGGCTCAGTAAGACTAAGAGGAAGGGCAGAGAGAGCTGAGAGGGCCTAAGGAAGCCTGTTCAGTGTCTGGGAGCTCCCAGGCCTAGTCCTGAAAATCCCTGGCCCCAAGGAGCCTTAGAAGAATCCTCCAGATTGCCAGAAGGCAATCAGGGACTCCACCTGCCGAGCACAGAGGAGGGCAGTGCCCTCTCTGTCTGGTCGCGAGACCGGATGGGATCAGGGTCAGGATGACTCTCCAGAGGCAGCTCCAGAGAGGAGCCTAGATGGTAGGCGTCTGGGGGAAGAGGCTGGAAGCCTTAGCTAGGCAGTGTACTCCTTTAGAGTCCCTGGCTGTCAGCAGGTCTAGGCCTAGTGTCCCTCCTGCCTCCACTTCATCAGCTCTGTACTAGCTGACAGGAGCAGGTGTGGGACCTGCTGAGCCAGGTAAGGGGATAGGGAGAGAACGAGCAGAGAACAACTTCCCCCAGACCCACACTTATTTTAGTAGGTAACCTCCTGTGACTGAACCTCACACTTGCTAGAAGCTTGAAGCAAAGGTAGGTACAAACTGTCAGTGCTTAGTATCTTAGGCTCAATAAACCGCTTCAATATGCAAATTCCACAGGCAATTGCTGGGGACACTAGAATCTCTAAGGTGCACCAGATACACCCAGAACTGCCAGGCTGATCAACAGATCTTGGAATTCCTGAGTCATATCCTCTTCTCCCCTAACCCCACCTCCCTCAAACTCTTCCTGACTGTTCTTTCTCCTTCTCTCCCCATCTCCTAATCTCTTCCTTGTTCCCCTTTCCTCAGTCCTTTTGCCATTTTCTTTTGATGCCAACTTGCAGTCTCCTGCTTCCCCTCTAGAATGCCATGTCAGAAGAGTTTTTATTGTCTGAGGAAAAAAAAAAATCACATCTCTATTTTCATTAACCTTTAACTAACATTTAGCATTTCCTTCCATTTTTTTAAAATTACAGTTGACATACATTATTATATTAGTTTCAGGTGTACACCCCAGTGATTAGACATCATATAACTTACTAAGTGATAATTCCAATAAATCTTGTACCCATCTGGCACCATACATCATTATTAGAATAGTATTGATCATAGTCTCTATGCTGCACTTTACACCTCCATGAGTACTGTGTGCCTAGCAATTTGTACTTCTGCCTTTTTCACCCATTCTCGCCAATCCCTGTCCCATCTGGCATCCATCAAAACATTCTCTATATCTATGAGTGTTTCTGTTCTACTTCTTCATTCTGTTTTTTAGATTCAAGTGTTGATAGATACGTATTTATTGCCATTTTATTGTTCTTTTTTAATCTTTTGTTCCTTCTTCTTCTATTTTTTTAAAAAATAGATGGATCAAGGTTTAGGGTTGGCCTGATCTGCTCACGTAGGTCTCCTTCTGCCTTTTAAATTTATTTATTTATTTATTTTTAGAGAGAGGGGAAAGGTGGGAGAAAGAGAGGTGGAGAAACATCAATGTGTGGTGGCCTCTCACGCGCCCCCTACTGGGGACCTGGCTGCAACTGAGGCATGTGCCTTAAGAATCAAACCAGTGACCCTTTGGTTCACAGGCCCGCACTCAATCCACTGAGCCATACCAGCCAAGGTTGCTGCTGCTGCTGCTGCTGCTGCTGCTGCTTCTTAAAGAAGACCCTTTAACATCTCATATAATACTGGTTTGGTAGTGACAAACTCCTTTAGTTTTTTCTTGTCTGGGAAGCTCTTTATCTGTTATTTGATTCTAAATGATAGTTTTGCTGGGTAGAGTAATCTTGGTTGTACGTCTTTGCTTTTCATTACTTTGAATATTTCTTGCATGTCTCTTCTACCCTGTGAAACTTCTGTTGAGAAGCCAACCGACAGTCTTATGGGAGCTCCCTTATAGGTAACTAACTGCTTTTCTCTTGCTACTTTTAAGATTCTCTCTTTGGCCCTGGCTGGTATGGTTCAGTGGGCTGGGCATCACCCCTTGGACCAAAAGGTCACCAGTTCAATTCCTGCTCAGGGCACACGCCTGAGTTGCAGAACAGGTCCCCAGCTGGGGGAGTGCAAGAGGAAGCCAACTGATGTTTCTCTCACACATCCATGTTTCTCTCCCTTTCTTTCTCCTTCCCTTCCCCTCTCTCTAAAAAGAAAGAAAAGAAAATCTTTAAGATTCTCCCTTTGTCTTTAACCTCGTGCATTTTAATTATGATGTGTCTTGGTGTGGGCCTCTTTGGGTTCATCTTGTTTGGGACTCTGTGATTTCTGGACTTGTATGTCTATTTTCTCCACCAAGCTAGGGAAGTTTTCTGTCATTTTTTCATAAAGATTTTCAATTTCTTGTTCTCTCTCTTCTCTCACATTTTTCACTCCCTTTAATTTGCTATGCTCCTCCCACTACAGGGCCTTTAAGGAAGCCACTCCCCTTGTCTAGAACATTCTTCTCCCTCTTTTCCAACTAGTTAACCCTTAGTCTTCTTTCAGATCTCAGGTTATATGGCCCGTACATGCTATCATGGCACGGTTTATCAATCTTTTGTGACATTTATCACAGCTGCAATTTTACACTTAGTTTTGATAATCTCTCCCATTAGACTATGTACTTTATGAGGGTGGGAACTGGATCTGGTTTTGCTCACTGCTTGTCTCCTGGACTTAGCAGAATATGGTCCATTGCAGTTGTTCAAGAACCATTTATTGAGAGGATAAATGCCTCTCTTAGTCCATTAGCTTGGTCCTGTGGGACATCAGTTCTCTTCCCTACTCCATGCCTCACCTATCTTCTATGGAAGGAGAGCCTAGGACCTCTGGAGCCTCAGAGGCAGTGTAGGGCAACAGGGACGTTGTGGGTTTGGAGTCAGAGACCACAGTTTGAGTCCTTGTTCTGCCATGTACACCTAGTGACCCTGGTTAAATCACAAGCCTGTTTCTTTATCTATAAAAAAGTAGACACCTGAATTTTAGCTCATAGGACCTCTGTGAATATTAAAAGATTTCTTTGATAAACAGGAGCCAAACAAATGGCAAATCTTAATATTACTACTCCTAGAACATGGAAATGAAGCTGAAAGGGAGCTCCTAGCTGTGGGGAACAAGGTGCTAAGGGATTGTATCAGGCTTTCCCTGAGGGAGAATGGAGGTGAGTCCTGTTAGGAGCTGAGTAACAGTAAAAACTTGTTTAAAAAATATTTTACTTACTTATTTTTAGAGAAAGGGCAAAGAAGGGAGAGAAACATCAATGTGTGAGAAGATACATCAATCAGTTGCCTCTCACATGCCCCCAACTAGGGACATGGCCCACAACCCAGGTATGTGCCCTGACCAGGAGCCGAACCAGTGACCTTTGGGTTCACAGGCTGGCACTCAATCCACTGAGTCACACCAGCCAGGGCGAGCAATGATAAAAACTTTAAAGGAGGCTTTATATTTTGTTCTGGGAAGGCAGCCAAGAAAGAAGAGTTGGGTTAAGGTTGGGGATAGAAAATAGGTGCATTTTCATAGACTTAGGAGATGATAAGCTTGGAAGGTGGCAAGGAAAGGATGGGGAAATATTGAGGGAAAAACTACCTTAATTATCTAGGCCAGAAACATGGAAAAATAACAGAAGTGACATCTCCTGGCTAAGTTAAAAAGCATCACATGAGAGTTTCAATAAACTCTAAACCTAAAGGCATCCACTTCCTTAAGTAACTGATCTTCTGCTCTTTACACAGCCCAGTAAGAGTTACCATGTATCAGGCACTTTCTATGTAGCAGGCAATCTGCTAAGCAACTTAGTCGTCTGGTCTTAGCTGATCCTTACAACAACCTTGGGCACTGGTACAGTTACCCCCACCTTACAGATGGAGAAATGAGTTCAGAGCAGTGAGGTCATTTCTTCAAGTCCATTCAACTAAATCAAAAGAGGCAGGATACCAGAAGTAGTGCCCTAAGAAAGGCAGAGTAGAATAAGTGGGGGAAAGAAGAGAAAACTGAAGTTTCCCTGACTGGGTAGCTCAGTTAGAGCATCATCCCACTACAACAAGGTTGTGGGTTCAATCCTCAGTGACGGCATGAACAAGAATCAACCAATGAGTGCATAAATAAGTGGAACAACAAAAATCGATGTTGTTCTCTGTCTCTCTCTCTCTAAAATCAATACATTTTTTTAAAAAAAACTGCCCTGGCTGGTGTAGCTCAGTGGATTAAGCACGGGCCTGTGAAGCAAAGGGTCGCTGGTTCGATTCTCAGTCAGGGCACATGCCTGGGTTGCAGGCCAGGTCCCCAGTGGGGAACACATGAAAGGCAACCACACATAGATGTTTCTCTCCCACTCTTTCTCCTTCCCTTCCCCTATCTCTAAAAATAAATAAATAAAATATTTTAAAAAATAAAAATAAAAATAAAAAACTGAATTTGGAACACAGGAAGCACACTGACCTAATGTTCAGGGTGCTAAGGGCAAGAGCCTTTGAGAAGAGGGAAAGAAGACTGGGACATTATGAGGGAATAAGGATTCAGGAGAAAAGGATTGCCAGTTCTATTCCCAGTCAGGGCACATGCCTGATTTAGGTGACAGAATTTTTGGACATCAGAACAGGCACAGTGAAATTATAGCAATTACAGTTCAAAGTTCATAGATTTAAATATTTAGATTTTATACTCTATTTAATATGTGAAAAATGAGATGATGCTCCCCGTACCCCCGACCTGCCACCATCATGAGGAGCCCCGCAAGTTTTCGGACTAACTGATGTTAGCTGAACTTTCTTGCTATCTGTGCTGGCCTGTTGAGGAGGCCCTCTGCCAGCTTTTTCTCTAGCAATGGTTTCTAGTCTAAATGGTTACAGGTTACCTAGCTTTCTGATCAGCTACAGATAAACCATGGCAGATGGCTTCAGCTGAGAGCTGATCTGACTTGAACTGACTCAATGCATATTCCAGCCAATAGCATTCCAAATCCAGAACACAAGTAGGTGATGGGGACTCTCTGGAAAGCTTTTGAATTTTCCTTTTAACCTATCGCCCCAAAGCAGCATCATGACCTTCAAGGGCAATGCATCACACTGCCTAAAACACTTTCCAAGTAACTGCACACAAATGCTGCACAACAACAGAACCACATGTGGTTCTGCTGGACCACAGCATCTTCTGTTTCCTCCTTCCTTTAAGTTAAACTCCATGGTGGAAGGAGAAGGAGAAGGAGAAGGTGTGTGGGTGTGTGTGTAAAAACACAAACAGAGAGATAACTGGCTACTAGGCACCTCTTCCCTTCTCTAACATCCATCCCGCCCCTACACATAGTATAACCTGAAAAATTCTCACCTGTGGCATGAAAGAGTTAAACAAAGGAGGAGAACACACAGAAGTAGATCCTTAAGCTGAAATTTTTACTTCTAATTATTCAAATTCGGAAACCTTCCAACAGGGAGAAAGAGGAAGAAAGACACCAACCCACAGTCATACTTGTGGGGACAATAATGCAGATGATGGAGTGAGGACAGAACTTGACAAAGACATCCAAGGTTCCCCCTGTGCCCAGCCTACTGAGGTCCTCTCAAAAGAACAGATCAAAACACTGATGTGGGAGCCCCTCAGTCTTCTTTGAGCAAGCTCCTTAGTCCACTAGGGAAAGAAGGTGGAGCTCAGTTTGCATCAATATTTGGCCCTGGGCCTCCAAGTCCCTTGACACAATCCAGCACAGCAGGTAGTCATCTTCACGTGGCCCTTGCAGCAGTGCTGGCTGCAATCCTCAATAAGACAAGGGCTGGGCTTGCCCAGCCAGTTGAGTCCCGTAATTCAGAACCCCAGGGTGCAGGTGCAGGGAGACTGCTCACTCTCACAGGAAGACAGTGAGGCCCCAGTTCCTCAGGCCTCAGCTGGGGTGTCACATGGAGCACCAGTACCAGGTACTGGGCCCACTGCCCAGGGGCTTTTCTGAATCAGGAAAGGCCAGCCCTCAACAACCCCCTCCTCTGGACAGGTCCAGGCCTGCTGCCATCATAAAGAGCCCAGCGTTCCCACATGACCTGTCTCCTATCACTCCCTATCCTCCGAAAGGCAAAAACAAATGAACCCTGAGTCAAGCAATGAATGCAGCAGCACATACAGGGAGCAAGACGCAGAAGATTCGAGCAGAGATCCTGTGTTTTACAATTTCTTCTTTCAGACTAGGTAAAATCAGGTGACTCACAGAAGCACACCAAAGGTCCCTCAAGATTTGCTCAAATGTCATACTCCAGCCTATTTAACATTACAACTTCATACCCCATTCCCTATTCCCTTTCACTGTTCATTGCTTGTACATTTTCCACAGCACATATCAAGTTGTCACATTCTCTATAGTTTATTTTCTTGGGGGGAAGGGGTCTACCTTCACCAGCAGATTGCCAGCTCTGTGAAGATGGTATTTTCATCTGTTTTGTTTACTACTACATCCCGAGGGCCTAGAAGATAGGCACTCAATAAGTGTTTCTGAATGAGTGAATGAATCTTTATTTCTCTAGCTACCAGATCTCAAAATTCCAATTTCTGAGGAACCTCCTAAGTAACAAAACTGTGAACTAGGGACCTAGGGCTAGTCCATGATTTTCCCCACCTCAGACTTTTAGGAGGCACTGATACTCAAGGGCAGAGTGATGATATAAACAAGGAAACTGGGCTTAAAGACCTGTCTGCTAGCACACTATGTGATCTTGGGCATATTCCTTAACTTCTCTGAAAGTCAATGTGCTCATTGGTAAAATAGAAATAATGATGTTTACCTCAAAGAATTGTTAAGACTGAAGATCATGTGCAAACTAACCAGCATGGTGCTCCTACACATCTTCCTGAAGGGTCCTCTGGTGCACTGAGAACAAGGACAGGGCTACCCAGGAAGGCAGCAGTTGCAGCGGGGCACCCCAATGACAGCACCCCATATAGGACTTGCTGGGTACCAGTGATTCATGAGGGTCCACATCAGATATGCAATTACAAACTGTCCCTCCAGATTCACCTCCAAAGGAAAAATCTTATAGCTTTAATTATTCTACGAGATGATGAGTCTAGGATGTTTCCCGGGCATCCTTGGTTGTGGTTCTGTTTAAATACCTGGACTCCAAAGTCTTCCAAATAAATAACCCTCTTAGGCCAGGCCATGAGACCCACTGGCATCTCCGTTTCTGGGATACTTTATGAACCCTGCCAGTCCCCACCACCTCACTGCCACCAAGGCATGAGAAAAGACCTGGTAATACGCTGGTGAATAACATGGCCACTGGTACAGAGCTACGCGTACACTTCTTTCTGTGGACTCTAAACATATTTTCTTCCAGGGCAAGAGGTGAATCTCTGCGAGCCACAAGACATATAAGCCAGGTCAAAGTGGTACCACCTGAGCCTCCCTACTCACAGCCACCATGGTCTAGCCACCATGGCTAGTGTTCAGCTCCTCAAGCAAGTGAGTGTACCTCTCCTTACCTTGGGACCTTCGCACCTGAGGTTTCCTCCACCTGGGACACTTTGGCGTCGATCTTTACATGGTGATTTTTCCATCGTCCAGTTTTATTCTTAGAACACTTTTGACTCCCTGATATTCTCTTGCTCATTTATTTGTTTACATGCTTATTGTCTGCTTACCCTTATTGAACCTAAAGCCCACAAGAACAGTGACCCTGTCTGTCTTGTTTACATGATTCACATCCCTCAGGGCATGTGAATGCCCTGAACTCAGGGCACCAAGTCAAGCATCCTCCTCCCTCAGGTTCACCCAGTCTCTCCACAGCCCCCGGACATGGGGCTTGCCACAGAGAATAAGAAGGGCAGTTCTATGCTCCTTCAGCTCAGATGTCGCCAGAACACGGGTCAGGAGGAGATTCTGTGGCTTCGTGCCCAGTCCAGTGCTTTGAAATGGGGACCTCAGCATAAATTCCAACATGGGCGGAGTAAGTGAAGGGCATTTTCGAGAGTGCTGCGGTTCCCCCACCTCCTCCCTAGTTAAAGCTACCAAGAGGGCTCCTCTCGGCTGCTGGATAGGGCCAGTCACCTTTCCCGGTGACCTCTCACTCCAGTAGGTCCTCTGCCCACGGCATTCACCCAGGCACTGGGGGCTCTTCTCAGAACTGACTGGTCCCATAGTAGCAATAGGGGGTATGTGGGGCTCTCAGGCCCCCAAATCCTCTACCAAGCCA
The DNA here is from genome assembly GCA_004027735.1 of Carollia perspicillata. Classification (NCBI taxonomy): domain Eukaryota; kingdom Metazoa; phylum Chordata; class Mammalia; order Chiroptera; family Phyllostomidae; genus Carollia; species Carollia perspicillata. The sequence continues at coordinate 13,453 of PVKM010017497.1, forward strand.
TCCAGGAGAGGGGCCCAAGTCAGTCATCAGAGCTCAAGTGAAAAGAGTCCTTCAACAAGGCTACCTGGGGACTAGCCTGGTCTCCAAGGGCAGGGGGGCTTAAAGTGTGACAGGTGAGGGGCAGACTTCCTGTGGGGAAAACAACAGCAAAAGGAGAACTTGGGAGAAGAGATGCTGGAGCCACTAAAACGTAGGGGGTTCTCTGCCCAGAGACTTCAGCCCATCTCTGCCTGACACACATCCTCCTCCACCCTACCCTCCCGGAGCGGTTTCATTTCCTTTCAGAAAATTTTGTTTTGGTTTGATATGTGTCTCTAGGCCTCTGGGAGAATTTTCTGAGCTTTGTTTCTCTTCTTGTTTCTAGGATACCTGAGCTGCTACTTGAGCAACAAGCTCTCAGTAGGAACAAGAGAGTGGGGGTGAGGGTGAGGGTGTTTGGATCACCAAATAGGAAGAAAAGAAGAGAGAGAGAGAGGCAAAGAGCCTGCTTTGCTGGCATAGACCTTGGTGGCCCCCAGATACCCCAGAGGCACACCAGGGAGCTTTAGTGCAGAGCAAAACTGAACAACCAGAAAGGAGCCACTTGCAAAGAGAAGACTTAAAGTTCTAGGAAATCTGAGGGTCAGGGGATTGGGGCACTGCCCACGACTGGCCCAAGACAAGCACACTGAGGAAATCTACCAGAGGTTAGAGCAGGGAATTTTCCATACAATGCCTGAAAGCATAATGACTGGTAGGCACAAGAGCCAGGCTGGGACCTGCCCTTAAACAGAAGCACACACCCTTAAAGGCGCCAGGCCTGGGGCCCGAGGGTGTACAGGGAAGAGAGAGGCTGCAGGGCTCCACAACTCCAAGGGCAGGGACACAGAGCTCTCAGCTCTCACCGAGCAGAAGCCCGGGCCTTTCCTAGCCAGCCCCAGCCACACCTCCAACAAGAAGGAACCTAGCTTTCCCATGCAGAGGCAGGCACGAGCGGAATTCCCCTGAGGCAGGCTGCACAGGGTATCCAGCAACAGCAGTCATTCATCAACTTGCTTCTGGAGTGGGAGAAGGAGGCCACTTCAGGCTCTGCAGGGCAGAGCCAGTGCAGCTCCCACAGTATCTCCACCAGATAGCAAATGACAGAGGGCCACTCAGGAGAGACACTGACCCCAGAACCCAAGGGCAGAAGTCTCCTTGACACAGATGGAGATGGCTAGAAATTGGGCATTTTTCATTCAAATGGTAAGTAGACAGACAGCTTAGGAGAAAAGTAGCTTTTAAAAATGAGCCGAAAGTCCGGTTTTGCCCCATTTTGAAAGAGCTTTGCAGTCAGACCGCTTGAGTTGGAATCCCAATACAGACACTAGTTGTGTGACCTTGAGCAAACTGTTTAAGCACTTTGAATCCTGGTTTCTAAAATATAGGACAGTAACAGTTCCAACCTCACAGGACTGCTCTGAGTATTAAATAAAATAATTCCTGTAAAATGCTTAACAAAGTGCTTGGCACAGAATAAGGTAGCTTTTTTGATGGGATGGTAAAACTAAGAAAATCATATATCTGGTACAAAATCTACACAAGCTGCTATGCAGCTCACACTGGGGAGCCTGGCATTTCCAAGTTGAGGGTGGGGCAAGAGGGGGAGAGCAGCGGGCCTTCCCAGTTTCGCGTGCCTGTGCCCAGCAGCAGGAACAGAAGCTGACAGAACCAGAAGAAGGAGGGGCTCCGAGCCTCCAAAAGAAACACTGCTGAACAGCCTAAAGAAATGATGGTTAAGGTCTTCCCATCTGTAGGAGCGGAGGAGTGAAAGGCAGCAAGGGAAAGAAGAGCACCAGCCCAGAACCCTGCTCTTCCTCCATGGCAATGACATCTCTCCAAGTGACGAGAGCAGTCAAATGTTCAGAGCATTTTTCATTAACAGCCAAAATGTTCATCAACTGCCAAAGAGATAAAATATGGTATTTTATCTTTAATGGAAGGTTACTTAGCCATAAAAAGGAATGAAGTGCTGATACCTGCTACAACATGTATGAACCATGAAAACATTACACTAAATGAAAAAAGCCAGTCACAGAAGGCCAGATATTATATGATGCCATTTCAATGAAATATCTAGAATAGGTAAATCAATATAGACAGAACACAGATTAGTTGTTGCCCAAGGCTAGAGATACATCTTAGAGGGAAATGGAGAGTGAGTGCTAATGAGTGATTCTGAGGGTGATGGAAATGTTCTCGAACTGATTGTGGTGATGGTTGCACAACTCTGTGTATATACTGAAAACCACTGAATTGTGCATTTTATTGTATTTTTTAAAGATTTTATTTACTTATTTTTAGAGAGGGGGAAGGGAGGCAGAAAGAGGGAGAAAAACATCGATATGCAAGAGAAACCCTGGCTGGTTGCCTCTGACTGGGGACTGAACTGAATCTGCAGTACAGCCCCCGACTGGGGACTGAACCTGCAACCCACACACATGCCCTGAACAGAAATGGGACTGGTGACAACCTTTTGCTTTACAAGACAACCCCCAACCAACTGGGCCACACTGGTCAGGGCTGAACTGTGCATTTTAAATGGGTCAGTTATGTGGTATATGAGTTACATCTCGATAAAGCTGTTTTTAAGAATTACTACAAGGTAGATATTAAAGATGGTACTGGGAGCTGTGTATAACCTACAATGTCAATCTATATGTGTGGGTAGGTATGGATGGCCAAAAAACCAGAGCCTCTACCTGGCCCTATATTTCCTTTACAAAAATGGCACCAAAACATTAATCTGGATATATCTCCCAGAGGACAGCAGAAAACCCCTGCCCATCCCGACTGGTTTAGCATGGCTACAAACTCCCATGCAATAAGAACTCTTCCAAGATACTTACCCAGCTGGGTAGGCAACTAAACCGGATCGGGGGTCACAGGCAAGTCCTCTGCCTCCAGACACGGTTATTCCAAGCACCTTCTCCAAGGTCACCTGTTAGAGCAAGACAGAGAAGTGACATGTTATGGACAGAGTGGGGTTGGAAAGGAAGTACGGAAGGTACTCGGGAACACCCTATAGTCCTGACTACTTTCCTGATGCATGTCTTCAGGAGAATGGGCTACTGACTTTTCCAGGTTCTGTTCTGGCCACAGGTCCCTTGATCACATGGGGAAAAGCCAGTGTATATTACCGGCTTTTAACAGGGCTCAATCTGCTGACACCATGGGAACGAAAATGAAGGGGTTAATGCTCTGCTCATAGCCAGAGGATAAAGTACTCCCCCAATCCAGAAAGGCTCTGTTTATAAGATAAAGCTTGGGTCCCCAGATTGGCTACTTGGGTAGACGAGACAGGGGAAGTCACTGATCTTCATGCCTTGACAGGCATGAAAGGAAGTCCACTCTCATCTACCAAGAACCAGACAAATGTTAGGTATCAACTAGGTGACTAATAATATCCCTGATCTTTGCATTCCATCACATTCTTCCCCTCCAGCAGAGAACTCTACCCCACCCAAATGTCTGCCAGTTCATACAGACAAGAGCCTTAGAGGCAGAAACAAGGCTTAATGCTGTGTTTTATAAAGCACAGATGCTCAGAGTATTCTAATTATTATTATTAAGCCACAACTCTCAAAGAGATGAAAGGGAAGCACGTGTAAAGTGTTGAGAGACTGAGAGGACATGGCCACACAAGACATTCACCATCACTCTCATCGTCACTATTGTTATCCCACATGTCTGCAGTCTCCAGGGCACATGTTGGACTAACCTCAAATTAGTTTACTGGTCTTCCTACCAGATGATGCCATGTGAGATTCAGACTGCCCTGTAACCTCCTCCTAGTCACTGAACCTTAACCCCTGCTACAGAATGTCTTGCTTGTCACTCCAGGTCCAGTCTTCTCTAGTACTGTCTGGACTCCCTGCACTGGGCCTCCTCAGGGATGTCCTTGGTGTTCATTGGCTCAGAGAAATGGGTTTCTGGATTTGAATGGCCAAGTAAACAGGCGAGACTGTACTCTGTTAAGAGTCTTGAGGCCCTAGGAGGGTAGTGTGAACCAGAAACATGTCATGGATGTTCGTACCTGTGGCAGGGTGATCTACGCCTAGTCCGGGCCAGTTTCCAGAGAGGGGAACCCTAAAATCAATTAGGGTAGTTTAAGGGTCACTCCTCTCTTACTGTCCCAAGTGGAGAATCTGAAGTGCTCCTAGAGGGCCTGTTTAAATTCTTATCTCCAAGGGCCATTTTAGTTTAAATTAGGTTGGAAAGAAATGCCCTGTGGATACCAATGACCAAAATAAGTCTCTTGGGACATTATAGTTAAAACCTGTTTCCCAGAAGGGTCCCCAAGAGTCTTCTGTGCTGCTCAGGTAGGTGAACTGAATTCTCGAGTGTACTCATAGAGAGGGCGCCATGTGATCTAGGGCGCCATACCTACCCACAGCCACCTGGCAAGCACCATATTTGCCAGTTACTCTTGGGTCTATCTGAGGCATTAAAGCTAGTGTGGGATAAACTAACTTTAGCCTGCTCAATACATTTTTTAATGTTAGTTGCATATTTATCAAGAAAAATGATTCCTTAGCCCAAAAATTCATGTTTCATAGCTCAGGAACACAGGTCAATGACAAATTTCCATGGAATTCAACCCAAAGAAATTCTTTACATTTAGAAATCACTTTACACTCTGAAAGACACCAGCTTTGCTCATCTCCTCAAAACCTTTCATGAATTCGTACTTTCTGTAGAAACCTCCATATGCCTTCTTTCTTGGTTCAGCCACAGCAAACTTCTACACTGGTCACTCCAATATGAAATCACTGCCACTTGGCCAGAAGGCCATACATCTGAGGTTTTGTCACAGCACTGGAAGGCATGGTAGTTACAGTCTCCTTAACACCAAAATCCTTCCTGATGAAGAAACGGACCCTCAATACATTCTCTCTCCCTCTCTCTTTTTTTCACCCAAGGACACGCTTTTATTGATTTTAGAGAGCGTGAAAGGGAGGGAGAGAAACAGCAATTGGTTACCTCTTGTATCCACCCTAACCAGGGACTGAACCTGCATCCAGGAGTGTACTCTGACTGGGAATCGAACATGCAACCCTTCAGTTTACAGGATGATGCTCCAACCAAGCCACACGGGCCAGGGTAGGGCAATATATTCTTTAAAACATTTTTTTTACGATTTTATTTATTTATTTTTAGAGAGAGGGTAAAGGAGGGAGAAAGAAAGGGAGAGAAACATCAATGTATAAGAGGAACATTAATCAGTTACCTCTTGTACCTGCCCCAAACGGGGGCCAGACCATAACCCAGATCTGTGCCTTAACCAAGAATGGAACCAGCTACCTTTGTAAGACGATGTCCAACCAACTAAGCCACACCAGTCAGGGCGGGGCAATACATTCTCAATGACCACCATGGCCTGAGCACCAGGCTCTGGCAGGAGAGCACAAAATAACCCTGAGAAATGTGGGTGACACTCAGATCCTGTGGGCACCACTCCTATCCTGGCACTGTGCCTCTGGCTATCCCAGAGGGAGGGGTGCTCAGGGACACTTCTGCTGCACCAACTGCCTGCTGCAGAGGAGACAGAGAGAAGCCCGAGACCACATTACCCACATGGACAGGAAAGGTCATAAAATCAAGTGCAGTAAGCTAAAAGGCTGCTCAAGTCCTGTTTTCTTCAAGCTAATCTGCTTTCAGACAAATCTTTTGGATTCAAAGTTGCATCAGTCCTTCCAATTGCCTCAGCTTGGTCCCAAGAGTCATACCAGTCTGTTGGTTCTCAACTTCCCTCCCCTCTGACGGAATTTGGGTGGGTGTTTTGTGGGTAGATGATCTAGCTCCATAGAGAATTAATTCTGAAACTAGCTTGGACCTTTCACCAGCAGTCTAAAGCAGGAAGGAGAAATGAGTTGCTCAAATCCTAAAGACCAGCGTTCATCAAAGGTTTTTGACCATAACTCACAAAAAGAAACACAGCTTATATCGTGACCCAGTAGATACCACACATGTATGTATGTGCAAATGCCAAACACTGAAATAAAAGTTTCACAAAGCAACAGTTACTCTTATTGCCTGTAGTACTGTATGTAATTAGTAATGTAGTATTGTATTTTCTATTGTATTTTATTTCATTCAAAAATAATTCTGGCCAGAGCCCACTTTGTTGATTTCATGACCTACAAAATGGCTAGAAGCTACAGTTTGAAAAACCCTGCTACAGGCCACCTTTTTCCGCCAGGCCTATGTTCTAGGCTCTTATCTCTGGCACCTTTTTGTTCCCTAGTCACTTTCCTCCTAGGATTCACAGCAGTGCAGAGACATCTAGGCTAGGAAACCCCGCGGGCAGGAGTTTGCCTAGGCTCAAAACTTGGCTTACTTTCAAAGGATTTGTGGCATTTGGCTTTTTCTGGCTTTCTGAGCAACTAGCTAAGCAAGGGGGTAGTGTGGGGAGGCAGTTTCCTTTGGCTCTGTGGAGTGGGGAAGAGGAGGGGAAAAACATTCAGGGGCATCAGCTGGTTTTTATTTTATGTTCTAACTCAAACCAGCTTCCTGTTTGCAGGGAGGGTTTGGGCTGAGCTCCACTTTCAAAGGATCTCAGAGTTCAGAGCTCCTGCAAGGCCTCCAGCATCTATGCTTATTTTGCAAGGCTCCAGTACAATGGACTTAGTAAACTGACTCCCTCCCTCTCATAACCTTTTCCATATCCTTTCTTTCCAAAAACATGGTATGGTTTCCATCTACCCTAGAAAATGAAGACAAACCTGGACCCTCCTTGCAAACACACCACAGGCTAAAGGCACTCAAATTCCGTGCTGGAGCCAGGGTGCACTGGCCCGTGAGAGCTGATCGTGCACATCTTTCCCCACTTCCACATTCAATGGCAGCACATTGCTAGCTTAAAACCACCACAGTGGGAATACTTACACCATAGAAATCAGCAAACACTACATATCAGAGTTCTTTGTTTTTCCCTCAGAGAGCCTGTAAACATTCACCAACACACCACTAGGTTCAAGAAACTATTATCTCACTTGGTCTGTGGCTGTAACTCCCATGCATTCTTCTCTGCTTCAGACTTTGCCCCCTACAGTCTTTTTCCAACATGGCCGGCCACAGTGATCCTTTTAAAATATGTAAGAGATCATTACTGTGCTCAAACTCTTCTAATGGCTTCCCATCCTTAAGTTCAAACACAAATACTGGTACTTTACCCTGGTTTACTTTACCCTAAACCATCTGTCCTCTAGCTACCGCTCTGGCCTCATTTCCTGCACTTTCCTTCTCATTTATTCTACCCCAACCACTATGGATGCCTTAAGCACCTCCAGCTAGCCTCAGGTACTTTGCATGTGCTATTTCTTGGACTAAAATACTCTTATCTCGAATACTGACACAGCTAATTCACTTGGGCCTTTGCTCAATGTCTCCTCAGAGAAGGCTTTCCAAACTAGCTCTTCTGCTATCAATCTATACCCAACTTACCCTACTTTTTTTTTTTAAGATTTTATTTATTTTTAGAGAGATTGGAAGTGAGAGCAAAAGAGAGGGAGAGAAGCATCAATGTGTGGTTGACCCTGGTATGTGCCCTATTGGGGACCTTGCCCGCAACCCAGGCATGTGCCCTGACTGGGAATCAAACTGGAAACGCTTTGGTTCGCAGTCTGGCACTCAATCCACTGAGCCACACCAGCCAGGACTTTGCTTTATTATTCTTCATAGCACTTAAGAGTCAGGCAGTGACCTGACATTGATTATATCTCTATCAACATACTTATTGTCTGTGTTCTCCATCAGAATACAAGCTCCTTGAGGGCAAGGAGCTATTCCTCACTGAGGTATCCCTAGCACATAATTTACACAATGCTGGGCAAACAACAGGCACTTGATAAACATTTGGTGAGTAAATAAATGCATGGCAAAGGCTTTAGAAACAGTGAAATAACAGACTTGAGAAGACCAGCAAAACTGTGTTTTTTCAGGCCAGCAGAATTGCTCTCTACAAAGTATCTAAAACTGGCTGTGACAGAAACAACATATCCAGATGAGGACAAAAACATAGGGAGTTTAAGAAATTTGTTTCTGCCCTGGCTGGTATAGCTTAGTGCATTGAGCACGGGCTGCAAATCAAAGGGTCGCCAGTTCGATTCCCAGTCAGGGCACATGCCCAGGTTGCAGGCCAGGTCCCCAGTGAGGGCCACATGAGACGCAACCACACATTGATGTTTCTCTCCCTTTCTCCCTCCCTTCCCCTCTCTCTAAAAATAAATAAATAAATAATTTTTTTAAAAAAGGAAATTTGTTTCTTAAGCCAATAGTGGTCACATAATTGTTCACTCTAATGTTCCATATGTTTTTATCATGTTTTAAATATTGCATAATAAATGTTAAAAAGTGAGTAAAGATACAGTCCACGATGGGGTATGGCGTTCAGTACCTCATGAGCAACATACTTCAATAATTCCCATACCTGGCTTCTCTTCTTATCCTCAAGCCCTTTCATTGATACTCAATGACCCAGCAATGTGGGAGAAAAAGGGTACAAAGGCTCAAGAGTATGTGTTTTTATTTAATTTAGGTTTCTCACTTAGGTGCTTATAAGGCCACACATTTTCATGATACTCTGACATGACACTCCCAGTGGAAGCTTTCAAGAATCACTGTGTATATCCCTTCTTCTGACTGCTAAACATGGCAGCAGGGGATGAGACAGGGCTCCCTCAGCCTGGGCCCTGGGGTAACTCTTAGGAACAGAGCCCCTGTGACGGCCCACACTAAATCTAAATGTGAGCAAGAAATAACTATCTGTTCAGGGAGATTTTGGGTGACTTTACAGAGTATGACCTAGCCCAGCAATTTTCACACATTTGGTCTCTTACACTCCTTGGTTTCTTCTCTTAGTATACTCAGAAATTATCAAAGACCCCAAAGAGCTTTTGTTTACACACAGGTTATTTCTATCAATAGTTACATTAGAAATGATAATGTATATATTTAAATATATTTGTTAACTCATTAGAATAATAAACCCATTGTATGCTAACATAACACTTTTATACTTTTATTAAAAATAACTTTTCCAAAACAAAAAAAAATTAGTGAGAAGAGTGACACTGTTGAATAGTTTTGTAAATCTCTTTATGTCTGGCTTAGCAGAAAACAGCTGGATTTTCATACCTGCATATGCATTCAGTCTGTTGTGATATGTCATTCTAGTTGAAGTAAAGAAAATCTGGCCTGATTTGTATATGTAATTGGAAAAGGGGGCTCTCATATATTCCTTAAAAGGGTCTGGGGGATACCACAGGTCCTCAGACCACACTCTGAGAACCAGTGGCCTAGCCCCTCCTGAATACTATATCATCAAGCCCACTAGTGTGAGATTCTAGCCTCAAGCATCATTTGCAGAAACTGAGGGAAGAGACCCTATGGGAAAAAGGCTGAATTCACAGTCAAGATGGTGGTATAGGTAAATGTGGTACTCACCTCTTCCCACAACCACATCAAAAATACAACTAGCCCTGGTGGGTAGCTCAGACGGTTAGAGCATCATCCACATACACCAAGGTTGCAGTTTCAATCCCTGGTTAGGGAACATGTAAGAATAAACCAATGAATGCATAAATAAGTGGAACAACAAATCAATGTCATTATCTCCATCCCTCCACCTCTCTAGAAATCAGTGAATAACAAAAAAAATTTTTTAAGCTACAACTACACTACAGAACAGCCATTATTCAGAAACACCTGAAATCTAGCTGAGCGGAAGTCCAACAACTAAGGATATAAAGAAGATGCCATATCGAGACTGGGAGGATGGGCAGAGATGTGGAGCAGGCTGTCCCAAACCCATGTGTGGCAGATAAAAATCAGGAGGAATATCTGGGCTGTGGAGATCCCCCCGTGAGGAGCAAGGGTTCCAGCCCCAAACCAGAACCCCCAGACCGGGTTCCAGTGCCAGAAAGAGATGTCTCCAACTTCTGGCTACAAACCAGAGAGGATTATGGCTGAGTGAAACCCAGGCAGTTCCTCTTAAAGGGCCCATGAACAGACTTACTCAGACTCTGAGTTCCAGCGCTGGGGCAGCAGCTCAAACAGCACGAGGAATATACAGGGAGGAACTGAACTGTCTGACATCAGTGTGCAGGTTTCTCCCAGACAGAAGTGCTGGCAGAGGCCATTGTTCCTCTTCTCAGCCCTCCCCGACACAGCCAGCAGGCAGGTGCCATATGTGAGTCTCCATCAACCTGGCTCACACTGTTCACCCAGCCCTGATGATTCCCTGAGATCCCACCCCACCAACTTGTGGACCCACGAAAGCTGTTTCCAGTGGCTTTTCCACACAAATGGCTTGTCTTGACTCATGCTTCAGACTTTCCTAAAATCTCTCAAACAAGCAGCATCTGGCGTCAGCATGACCTGTACCTCACTAAGTGGCCCCAGGCCTGGCACTAGCAGCCTTGGTTCACATCCTGGCCTCATCTGGGCACCTCCAAGCGCAGCACAAGTAGCAGCCACCTGCAGATTGCTTTGTAGCTCATGCCTGGTGGCCTCTGGCAGAACACAGGCAGTGGCTGACCTTTGCCTGCACCTGCCAGGAGGCTCCAGAGCAGCCCACCCAGTGGACAGCTTCAGACCACATTCAAGGACCACCCAACAACCTCAACAAGCAACACACTCAAGGGGCCGACTCAATGGGTACCAGAGCCCCACCGAAGTAAGTCCTGCTCTGTGGGGTAGGCTGTTGCACAGCTGATCCTCCACAGTGGGTTGGTGGTCACAGCCAGTCCTTGAAGCCGATCATCCTGAGGATTAACCCCTCCCATTGACATGCCAACAGCAATCAATGCTCCACTACAACAAAAGGGTGTACACAGACCATATGGGGAAAGAGGGTAAGGAGGAGGTGCACCTGACGTGCCCAGCTCAGGTGAAGAGGAAGGTCTGTGCCACTGGATCCTACAGGACACCTACTATAGTAGGCCACTCTACTAAGTCTGGGAGACATAACAGTTCTATCTAATACATAGAAACAAACAGGAAGACTGACAAAATGAGAAGACAAAGAAACATGTCCCAAATGAAAGAACAGCACTAAACTCTAGAAAAAGAACTAATCAAAATGAAGACAAGCAATCTACTAGATGCAGAGTTCAAAACACTTGTTGTAAGAATGCTCAATGAACTTAGGAGAAGAATTGATTAATTTAGAGAGATCTTCAACATAAAAACCGCAACATGGAAACAATAAAAAAGAACCAGTCAGAAATGAAGGATATTAAATAAAATGAAGAATAATTTACAGGGAACCAACAGTAGAGTAGAGAAGCCAAGAATCAAAAAGTGATTGGGAATATAAGGAAACTAAAACTGACCATTCAGAACAGCAAGAGGAAAAAATGATTCCAAAAAAATGAGGACAGTGTAAGGAGCCTCTGGGACAACTTCAAGCCTACCAACATTCAAATCATGGGGGTGCCAGAAGGAGAAGAGAGAGAGCAAGAAATTGAAAACCTGCCCTAGCTGGTGTGGCTCAGTGAACTGAGCGCTGGCCTGTGAACCAAGAGGTCACCAGTTCAATTCCCAGTCAGGGCACATGTCTGGGTTGCAGGCCAGGTCCCCAGCTGGGAGCACGTAAGAGGAACATTGAAACTTCACATTGAAGTTTCTCTCCTTTGCTTTCTCCCTCCCTTCCCCTCTCTCTAAAAGTAAATAAATAAATTTTTTTTAATTGAAAACCTATTGAAAAAAATGACAGAAAACTTCCTTAACCTGGTAAAGTAAATAGACATACAAGTCCAGCAAGCACAGAGGGTCCCAGGCAAGATAAACCCAAAGAGGCCCACATCAAGAGACATCATAATTAAAATGCAAAAGGTTAAAGACAAAGAGAATCTTCAAAGCAGCAAGAGAAGCCCTGTCCCCAGGTGGCTCAGTTGATTGGAGCATCATCCCATACACCAAAAGGATGCAGGTTCAATCCTTGGTCAGGGCACATACCTAGATTGTGGGTTCAATCCCCAGTTGGGGCACATATAGGAGGCAATGGATTGATGTTTCTCTCTCTCCCCCTCTCTTTCTCTCTCTCTCCCTTCCTCTCTCTTTAAAATCAATAAACATATCCTCAAATGAAGATTTTTTGAAAATATTTTAATTGATTATGCTGTTATAGTTTTCCCAATTTTCCCCCTCTACCCCCCTCCACCCTGCCCCTCAACCCTCCAGCATTCCCCTCCCCCGGCTTAGTTCACATCCATGAATTGTATATATAAGTTCTTTGAGTCCTCTGTTTCCCATACCATTTTTTATCTCTCCCCATCTACTTATGCCTACTAACCATGCTTCTTCTTCCCTGTACCTTTCCCCCCATTCCTCCCTTCCCCCTCCCAAATTAAATCCCTCCATGTGATGTCCATTTCTCTGATTCTGTTCCTGTT
>PVKM010017498.1:0-25863 GCA_004027735.1 Carollia perspicillata
GAGGGGCCACATTAACACCAGCTCCCATACAGGAAGGAGCAGACCATTCAGAACCCGAGTGAGGCCAGGCAGGTAGGAGGAGAGCCTTTCTGTCACTGCACAGTTGCAAAGGAATGAGCCTGTGTCTGCAATAAAGGACACGCCACAGCACAGATACTCAGCTCCATTTGGTTTGGATGGAGCCAAAAGAAACACATTGAATCCATGGGTTCCGGGGCAGATCTTTCCTGGATGTGTCTCAAAGACAGTGTCCATCCAGGCTTCCTTTGCACCTGGAGTGCAGTGTCTGGGACTCGAGAGCCTGCTGGTAGACCATGGACCCAGGCAGTTGCCAAAAGTGGCCAAAGCTGCCACTGGAGATCTGTTTTCACAGGTTTTGTTTGGAAACTCAGTGTGGGCCTTGGGAGCAGCTGGGAGTTTCTGAGTAATTGCGTACCCTGGGGGTGGAGAGAGGCCAAGTACAACAGCCTTTCCCAGGACCCAAGTGAGGGCAACGCAGGAAGTCAGGTGAGGCCGCAGGGGAGTCTGAGGCTCCGTCTGCTCAAGTTGCCTGAGGATGAAGCTCCCCCCAGAGGCAGCTTCAGTGGCTCTGATGGGAATAAGCAGGGCACTCCTGAGTCCTGCTTGCCACCCCAGGGGTTACTTTGCATATCAGGGGAGTTTGGGTGCTTTATGCTCCTACAAGTGGTATCTTTAAAGGATCACACCTGTAAAACCTGAAACTTAAATAGACAAGAAGATGATCATTTGTTCTGCAATGTGTTTTCCTTTAAAGCTGAGATCGAATATCAGCTTTGAAGCTCTCCTTGACCTTGTTGTTTTCCACACCCCAGGAAGATTGATCACCCCCTCTACTCCACACTCAGGGCAATGCTACCACCCATTTAACATTTAACCACTGTATCTGATCACCAAACCTTGTTCAAATACTTACTGGGGGCTCAAGACTGTGGATATGAAGATGAAGAAGCTGCAGTGCTTGCCTCCTCTGGATCGTGAGCCACCTCTGGGCTGAGGTTGGCTTCCTGGTTCTTGACCATCTGCCTACCTCGGCGCTGCCTAAGGCTGACAGAATCAAACCGGATTCACTCCAATGTTCTGCACGCTCCAGTGCCAAGAAACGGATCCAGGTAGCAAGCTCTGCTCGTACGTTTGAAATCAACGATTTGCTTCACCTGCCCAAGAGGAGGCCCTGGGGTACCAGGCAGCTGCCGTTGGAAGGTGGCTATAACCTGCCTCAGTGCATGAAATGAGGCGTTGCTGCCATATCATCTTACTACTTGGAGTCATTGCTGCCAGGCAGTGTTGAGAACACTGGACTTGAGAGCGGCCTTAAGACACGACCTCTACTGCCGAGGAGTGACTTGTTATCAAACAAGGTGGAAGAGTCGTGGTGCCAAGAAGCCCTGACTTCTCGTCTGGCCTTGATGGCCGAAGCCCCGTGATCTGCGGTAAGTTAGACAGCTCTGCCAGATCTTAGATTTGTCACTTCCTCCCCCAAAAGATGAATACCTGCCTTTCAAGTGTATGAGCTCTCCTGTTCCCCACTACCAAGATCTTATTCTGAACCCGACTTTTGTTGTTTGATTTGACATTAAGTTCTTTCACAGTTTAGAACTTTCGTGCTTATTTTCTTATCATATTTTTAATCGAGGAATAAAAAGACAGCCTTTTAGGCTAGACGGCCAAAATTCCCAGGTGGACCCCTTTCCGAGGAAAGCACATAAGTCTGTCAAAATTCTGAAAAATGTATCCTCTTCAATGCCTGTATTTTTCTTTAAAGGAAAATATATAGAAACCACAAACATATTTGTATCGTTCCCGTGCGATGCCTTCATACTTGAAGGAAGTGTTGGATTTTCTTGTTCTTTGGCTCAAAAAGCAATGGGTGACATCAGTGAGCTAAAACTGCAAGTTCTACTGCCCTTTCCCTGTTAAACTTGAATGTTTACTTCTCAAAGAATTGGCCAAGAAAAGTCCATTTGGGCTGGAACACAGCATATTTAGTCTCAGAATTAAGGTAATTTCTTTGGAAGAGTTTCAACCAAATCAATTTATTTCAGGGATGTTGGTGTTGGTTCCCCTTTTAAAAATTCCAAAGCCCCAAGCCTTTCAACTGTACCTACTCTGTGAACACAAGTCCACGCTGGCTGTCACTCAGAGAGCCGTCTACTCTGGGTCGTGTGGTTTGGTGATCGGGGACTTGAGTGCCCCAGGAAAAGATGATGCTTTTGTAGGATTGTATGGAGGAGGCATCACCCGGGCTGTCTGGAGACTGAAGACCCACAGGTTCAAGGAGTCCAGGGAAGTCCCACCCCTCCTCACTGTAACTTTACTTCAGTAACAAAACATTCACATACATTTTTTTCATTTCATCCTGATAACAATCCTGTGATGCAAACACAGCAGGTATCACTGTATCTATACTTATAAAGATAGGAGTAGTTCTTCTTCCACAAGGCTCTTCTATCTATCAGATCAGGAAGAACTGCAGTAAAGAGCTGTCATAAAGTGCCCACCCTTGAAGAGAGCCCATTGGGAAGACAGAGAGATGTCTAAGTATGACTTGAGGACCACCTGGAAAGCGCCTGCCTAAAATTGTTTCTTCTACTTGCTTATCAATGATGTGAAAATTTTTACTATTAAAGAGCCACTTCTCTCAGAAAAGGACCAGGACTCTTATAATTCCCTGAGTTTTAACGTGGTCCAAAAGCAAGAGACATCAAAGCACTAACGGCATTGTCTGGTACTTCTTGAGCAACATTTAATTTTGGTGACACGAGTGATTCTTCTTTCCTTGTTCCTGATAGGCATATTCTATCATGTTAAGAAACCAAGTATTATCTTTATTTTACTGAAAGTTGCCAACATAAACCATTCCTCCTTGCCAAACTGGCCTCTTTGCTGTCCCCAAAACAGCTAATAACCATTACTCCAAGCATTACCCAGTTATTCCAACCACTACCCCCTTGTTACTCCAAGTCCGTGCTCATTCCATTTGCTGCCTGAGAACCTTGTCATCCCAGCTCCAGAGCTATGGATTTGCTTAGAGATTATTATTCTTTGTTTAAGAGATGAGTAAGGCGGTTGTGCGAGTTGCCAAGACCACAGAGTGAACGTGTCTGAATGCGAGAGCTTAAGATTCAATCTGTCAAATGCTATTTTTCTCATGCCACTTCCAAGTGTCATATTGAAGTAGCAGAAGCAGCGACAACAATAGCAACTTGGAGACTAGTCCATAGCTTCCTCTCCATTACTTACTCCCTTTTCTGTATCAAAAGTCCTTGCACCCTTCACCATCTTACAAAAAAATCTATGAGGATTTGTGCAATGGCAAACTTTCCAGCTCTGTGTAGATCAACTTCCTTTTCCTGGAAGAGGAAATAATCCTTGGCTCAAACTTTGCTGGTATAAAACACTAGGGATTCTGGTGTGAATCTGGTGTGATTCAGGTGTGCAACATGGCAAGCCACCACTTCTCTCTGCATCTCAGTTTTTTCACTAACAAAATAAAGATTATCAACGACTGTTTAAATTCTAAAACTCTACTACTCCACTATCTTAGACTCTTAGACTCTCTAAATAAGTATTAAGGGCAGAAGGTAGCAGGCATGATCTGAGAGGCCTCGGGAATGTTCTCATAATCTCCTTGCTGTTGACCAGAATCCCTTTCTTTGTGAGTGAAGCTTTTCTTTTCCCAGTAAAGAATCAGACTCTCCCCTTAACCGACATTCACACTGAAGTGTAAATAATTGGTGGCTGATTCTTTTTGGAAAGTCAGGTATGGAATGGAGCAGCTGAAGACAGGTGGGCATCAGGTACCCAGAGAAGGGAGAGGAGCAGAATTAAAGTCCAATGAGAGGAAGTAGAGAACTCCAAAGGTGGTCTTTGCATTGGGGTGGCCCTGGCAGGTTAGAGGGCAAAGGCAAGCCTAAGTTTAACCTTTCAAAGCTTAAAATGAAACACCAGGGCATCTGGCCTTCCTCCCTGTGCCCAAACAGCCTCCCCTCGGGAGTGCTGCACTGCCTGAGATCCATCAGTGTCTGAGGTCAGAAGGTTAATGTCCCACCCTGACTCAGGTCACCCCTCTACTCCCCTCTCTGAAACTCCAGCTCTACATTTTTAAGATGCATATAATAAAACCTGACCCTGAGGTCCACCCCATTAAAGGATAAAACGGTAATCCAGATACATACAACACTGCAGATACATGGAAGCTCCATTTGCCTCTGTTCTGAAATGGAATGCCGACAGATTTATGATAATTTGGATATTGTCTTTCTTTGTATATTAAACTCACTAAGGGGGAGATTGTGGGAAGTGGAAAAGAATCTCAACTGTCCTGGTAAAAATATATGGTAATGACTACTGAAATCAAGATAAGAAAGAGCTTTTATTTCTACCTATGACACACAGTCTTATATAAACTGTAGAAGCCAGTTACATTCCTATTTAAAATGTGGTCATTTAACCCCTTTGGAATGTCACACTAGGTATAGGTTATGGATTAATTAACCCATAAAAAGGGATGTTTTCTCACTCGTCTCTGAATCCACCAAAATGCCCAGCACAGTCCACCTGACATGCTCAGTAATGCTAATTACTGATTAATGAATTTGAAAATGGCTATCAGAGGGCAGTGCATTACAGAGTGATCACAGCACTCAATTAGGGGGGTCAGCATACCTGTGTTTTCATCATGGTCAATGCACTGACGGTGATCTTGTGTGACTTCTGAGACTAGTCCTTGAGTGGCCTTGCAGACTTCCCTTCTTGGGACACTCATGGCCCTGAGATGGCCCTGTAAGAAAGCTGGTCTAAACTACTAGAACATGAGAGGTCACATGGAGAACTAGGGCCCCCAACCAACAGCCAGCACCAACTTCCAGACATGCGAATGAGGCCATCTTGGACCTTCCAACCCAGCCAACCCTCCAGCTAAAAGCAATCATAAATGAGCATAGGAGAAAAGCAAGAGAAACACCTGGCCACCCTGCAGAATGAGGAGAAATAATACATTATTTTGTTTTAAGTCACTAGGTTTTTGTATGGTTTGGTACAGAGCAAACACTAACTGAGCTAGGAAGTTAGACCAGATGACTTGTAAGGTGCTTTCAGCTTGATGATTCTAAAACCTTAATATAGAACAATTCATCGTGTTACTCGAACAGTGTTGCTGAAAGCATCTCTATTCAACACCACTGGTTTCGCCAAGGAGGAAACTGACACACAGAGGAGAGGTGATTTCCCCAAGTTTGCCATAAAATACTTGATGCTGTTCCACAGATTCTGACAGGAAGGAAACCAGAGCCTGGCCCATGACCCATGCCTTCACAAGGCATCCTCCACACACTTAAGAAGATGGCACTTCTGCTCAGTTCTGCAGATCAAGGAACACTCCTCTCTGAGGAGCAGCCTGTCCATTAATTGTCAGGGTTCCAAGAGATAGCCTACATCAGGAGACCGTCCTTCCCTCTGAAAGACCCTGAATCTTTTTATCCTTGTCTGAGGACCAAATTCAAGTGTCATTCAAGAGTGAAGCTCAACTTTGGAGAGGGTCAGGCTTCCTAATACCCACCTCTAGTATTCATTTTGGGTTTTGACAACAACTTTCTCTTCTTTCCACCAGTTTGCTTCTACCTGTCTTAAATAATGATCCCTAGAGCCTAAGTGTGGGCTTTCTGCTTCTTTTATCTGCATCTCTGAAACTACTCATGAAAATTCTTCTCCCTGAAGTATGAGCCATTACTAACATAACATACTGTATAGTCTGGCATTGATTTAGGGCCAACCTGGGAATCTCAGGGTTGGGCTCAGATTTATCTGAGAGGAGTTAAATGTTTGGGGCAGGGGTGGAGTGCTGTTCCAACCAAATGGCCAAAGTAAACTTCAAGATGAGTGTCAGTCGAGAGAATTAGAAGCGACAATTAAATAAATACCTGGATGGAAATTCTGGGTCTGGTGCCATCAGCAAAGCACACAACACCCATTTTAGACACATTCTAAAGACAATTTCAATAAGTCATCTGAGAAGATGAATCAAATAAATTCCAAATCTTAAGAACAGATTGGTTGCTATGTGGCTTCTTGCAAGTGGACCATTAAATCAACTTTTTTAAAACTAACAGTTTCTCCTGTCATCACCAAGTGAAGAAGTGGAGGAAAAAATTCAGTTAGCCAGAGGAATGACATTCAGATGTTGAAAGGGTGAGACCTGGGCAACACGATGAAACTGTGGCTTAAAAAAAAAAAAATAACAGGAAGCTGGTGGTGAAAATGAGGACACAAAGGATTCAAGCCTTAGCAAGTGATCTGTGCCCAAATGTACTGATTGGCACCAGTGATTTGCCTAAGAAAACACGGTAGCTGTGTTGCCCCTAGCACCTTCTCACCTCAGGTTCTAACTCTAAGTGACAAGGGTGGCGTTGGAAGGGGAAAGATGGCCTGTGCCTTCTCACACATCACTGTCTAGCATTTCTGGAGCCAGCAGTCATCTAAACCTCTAGTCTTGTCCAACCAGTTGATTTCATAATATCCAATACTGTGGGCCATCACAGAATTGCAGACAGGTAGGTTCATTAGTCCTGGAGGAGGTCCCATGCACACCAAGCTGATGCAGCTGATGAGAGTGACAGGCACCATCCCCAGGGGGCCCAAGCACAAAGATTTGATAGCTAAGGATAGTTAGTCCCGGAATAAATGAAGCAACTGTGACCAAGGTCAGAACTGTGGGGGGAGCTCTGGAGTAAGAATAAGAAGACCTGAAGAGTAGCCCAGCTGTGCGACTACCTGCCTGAGAAACTGTGAGCGTCATTGAAGCACTGTGGCTTCAGTTTCCTTCGACTGAAACAAGATGGTTGGACTAGAGGGTTTCTCTGATGTTCCTTACAGACCTGCTAAAGATGCAGTAAAAGTCTTCTCTCACCCCAAACCACTTGTGGGATCCTAATCAACCTACCCTCAACTCCTGAATTCCTCACCTGCAAAATAACGGAGTTGAGAGGATGAAATGAGTCAAAAGGCATAGAGTTTAGGATACCACATGGCATATATAAAGTAAGTGTCTGATATACGCATATGTTAGCAAAATAAATAAATTCAAACTCCATTGTTCAGGGCACTCAGAAGAAAGGAGAGCACGAGCTAGTCCTCTGCCAGCAGGCATGCGCCTCAACGTGCTGTTCTTCCCCACACTGTGTCTGTCATCTTCAACGTGCTTGGCTACCCTTAGGGACTATTGTTAGTGTAGATTAGCTTTTCCCCATTCATCCTTATTAAAGAACAATAACCATAAAAATGAGCATGACTTTATTTACATCCTTAAAGAAAAATTGTCCCGTGTGCTTGTTTGTTTAGATTTCAGTGGTGTCTTCTGACCGTTGACCAAGTTTTAGTGACTATATATTTAAAGCCACACTCATCCGAGTTGTGTTAAAGCATATGAATATTAACTGCTCCATATTTTTCTGCTTAGAAAAAGAGGGAGCAGGAGCAGGAAGTTATTTAGGAATTACTGTCTCTTACATTGAAGAAACATGTCAGGAATTAAGCAATTTCTTTAATTTTTTTTACCATGGTAAGTTCAAGTAAAATTAAAGTTCTCTGTTGTAAAATAGCCCTTAGTTGGGAGGATTAGGGAAAGGTTTTTAATTTTTTAAATAATACTTTGTACTTTCCAAATTTTCTAGCATGACTTTTATTGTTTTTTTATAATAAGAAATAAATATACCAGTATTTTTTTTAAAGCACTCTTTGGCCCAGCAGTCAGCCAGACAGGTACCGAAGGCTCCACCCACGAGCTGAAGGCATCTCTTCAGAGGCCAGGAAAACTGCCAAGAGGGAAAAGGTAGGGTCCCCTCCCTGGGGACCTCACAGTTTGTGGGAGAGATGACATATACAGATAAAGTGAACTGAGATACATTTAACACCAAATTGGAATGACAGAATAAACAAACTTAAAACAAGAAAGGAGCTGGGCTTTAGGGTGTCTTGGTAACCTATCACCTCTATCCTATGCTCACTTGTTTTACAGCAAAAACTGCTGCTCGCCAGACCCCACCGCAGGCGTCAGTGGACAACTGCGAAGAACACACCCTTCCTGCCCTCATCCAAATCAGAGGACAGGAGGAGATACAGAGACATCAAAAGACCATTTCAAATGGGTTACTTAGGGCATGTGGTGCTCTCTCACATATCCATTCACTCCTTCAACCAAAAGTTCACTGAACAGTTTTTCTTTGTCACGAGAGGGATAAGGAAGAATTGAATGGTGCCCTCAATGAAGCTTCCATGTGCATGGCCAACTACACCTGACGGCCACCAGTGGGATCAGCAGAGTAGCTAGTATTGACTAACACTGCAGCTGGAGCTAATATGTCCAAAGCCACACAACCCTCTGGGGCAAATCAGCCTGGAAACCAGAACTCCTGGTGCCCAGTCCTGGTTCAGCTTTCACCCTTGCATTTTTGGGTTCAGAGGAACAGAAGTTTTTTTGACCTCCTCTTACCATCAGAGACCATGTGAGATTTCTTTTACAAATGAATGGGAATAAAAAAAATCAAGCATGCTAAGGAAACCAAGCAAGGGCTTTGTACAGCTGTTCACACCTATGTTCATCCACCCAGACACCTGACAGGTATTTCCTAAAGCTGCCTGGCTGCCCTGACTCACCACACATCACAGGCCCATTCCGAGGTGTTCACACTTCAACATCAACACATTTCCTGCATCCCTGGGCACAGGGAGAGAGTCAGCCACCAAAGTGAGAAAAATCCCATGATTCATTTATGTGAAGGATAGATAATCAATGTTATGAGTCAAGACCCACAGAATTAATTTCACCACATTCTTCAGGCTTGACCTATGGTTTTGGTGAGGAAAGGTTCAAACCATCCCTGCTGAGAGAGCCAACCTACAACACTACCCACTTAGGGGAAGGCCACCATGCAGAGGTAAGTGTGCATGTCATGTACCAGCCTGCTGCTTCTTTCCAGAGGATAGTAGAATAGGGAAGGCCAGGATGGGGCCCAGGTGGCACACTGTCCCATCTGGTGCTGCCCCCAGTGAGTGGAAGGTTCTAGAAGTTCTTCCTTAAGTGACTCTGAGAGGCAGGGTTCTCTTCTGGGCTTGTTGGGGGGTTTGGCTTGTATGGGACATCAAATCTATTTTTCTGTCATTTGTTTCTCTGTTTCAACTCTCCCAAGTCCAGGTTTAAGCAGCAATGAAAGAAGCAGGAGGCTGACACCCCAAGCCAGAGTTTACATCCACTAACTCAGGTGCCCTGGGGCAAGTCCACGCTCTCACTGAGTTGTTTCCTCCTTTGTGCAAAACTGAGAACTTGAGAAAGCTGACTTTTGCAAGTACTACCTAATGGGCCGGGCACTCTGCACAGCCTGTCATATGCACCATCTCACCTTACCCTCACATCCTATGAGGAAGGTACTATCCTCCTCCCCACTTGACTGTTGAGAAAACAGAGGGGCAGAGAAGCAATGTGCCAGTTCCTAAAGAGCAAGTTAGGGGAGGAGCTAACCTGGGACCTGGGACTTCAGGCCCTGAGTTTGCAGCTAGACAGTGAGAGATAAACCATCACAGTGATCATGGTCATTCTTGTCTCATTCCTGGTTTTACTGGGAATGTTTCTCATGTTTCTCTGCTAGCAGACTTGTTCCAAAACATTGCTTTAGAAGAGTCTTTCTAGTTCACTTTAATGTTATTGTTTGCTTTGACTTGTGAGGGACCTATGAATCTACACTATCAGTGTTTTTAAAAACACATCATATTCACAAAATAAAGCAAAAATAGGTTTTAGGCTTGATCTACAGTTTCTCAAATTTGCTTAACACCAATACTAGGATGTTTAACAAAAATATCACCAGGCTTCTCTCTTCTGGCTCAGAAAAATGAATGAGGCCTAGGAATATGCATTTTAACACAATTTGTGGATGCTTCTAAGGAGGAAGACATACATGCAAAAGTCACTATAAGGGAGACTATGTGTTATGGTGGTTTTATCAACAAATTTGAAAAGATAATGGAAAATTTTAATAAGCTAAATAGACTAAAATTTGTATCTTTCTTGTCCTCATATTTAAAGAGCTTTATCTGAATGAGTGCTTAGTGAATACTTTTTGAGCCTCTACTGATATAAGTAATAATAGAAATACTGAATATGTGCCAGATACTATGCTGAGAACATTATAGTTATTATCTCATGTGATCCTCATAAAACTTATATAAAGGAGAAAAATAGTGTCAGTTATGCTAAATTCATAAAATAAATTGGGTATGTTTTTATTGTTTTCAATGTTCTAGAGTAATTCATGCATCATTACAATTAGTTCTTATTTGACAGTTAAATATAACTCACTAGCAAAACTATACCTTCTTTTTTTTTAAAAAAGATTTTATTTATTTATCTTTAGAGGGGAAGGGTTAGGGAGAGAAATATCAATGTATGGTTGCCTCTTCTGTGTCCCCTGCTGGGAACTGGCCTGCAACCCAGGCATGTGCCCTGACTGGGAATCGAACTGCGATCCTCTGGTTCGCAGGCCCGCGCTCAATCCACTGAGCTACACCAGCCAGGTCAAAACTATACTTTCTTGAAAGTGATATTTTAACAAGTTTTAAACTTGTTTCCTTTGGGGGTGGGGGTAATACAAAAACAGCAACACCTCACCTCTACATGAAAGTGAGAAATGTATTATTTTGGATTAACATCCATAATTGAATATATTTTAAGATTGCTATTAGAAACCTTCAAGGTAATCCCTTATGGAATTCATCACAATGATACCTATTTTCTAAGTTCTAGCGCAATCAGTCAACAAGTTAATATGGCCATACAACAAAAAATCAAATTAAACAGTGTAAGTATAAATTTTAAAAACTAATAAGAAAAAGCTTAGATATTAATGGAAACAAATCAAGTTATATCAGCAAACATAAATAACTAAAACTCTTTTAGTAAAAAGAAACAGAAAACCATCTCAGCTTAAGTTGGAAAACACAACAGAGATGTATCACTTATAAGTGCAACTTGAAGTAAATGAAATAGAAAAGTTAAAAGCAGCCCTGATGGGCATGGCTCAGTTGGTTGGGCATCGTCCTGCAAAGTGAAACATCTCTGGTTTAATTACCGGTCTGGGCACAAACCTGGATTTCAGGTGGGGTGCCCTGTTGGGACCCATGCAAGAGGCAACTGATCAATGTTTCTCTTACACATCAATATTTATCTCTCTCTTTTTTCCCTCCTTTCTCCTCTCTCTAAAAATAAATAAACAAAATCTCAAAAAAAAGGTTAAAAGCAAAAGGATTTACTTACATGTGTCAGGCAAATTTAAATAAAATTAGAACCAGGAATAGAAATAACATCAGAAAAGGGCAAAAAATATTAAATGTGTAAAGCAATCATTTTTATATTGATAATAATAATGTCAAACATTAATATTTATATGCTGATAATTTAATACTTAGGTAATATTTGTTTAAACTATTAAAAATTTCACAAATGAAACTATAGTGAGAAAATTTAATAAGGTGTTATTATCTAAGAAACATCAAAAACAATGTTACAGAAGATTTGAACCATATAGTTCATAAAGTTATATAAGTGATAGATGAGAGAGAAATAGATTCAACTTGGCATTCCACTGAGAATACATTTCTATGGAGTATTTTAAATTTTGATTTAATATTAGATAATAAATAAAGCTTTAATAAATTCCGAATCCATCAATTCTATAGCCACATTGCCTAACCGCAATTCAATAAAAATAGAATGACAATATCATTCCCAAATTGTTTGAGTTAGGGAGGAGAAGCTAGAAAAAGTTTTAAAAAATGTCTTTGAAGTAACCTTTGGATCAATGAGGAAACCAAACTGACCATTATGACAAAAATTAGGGGAATGTGTCAAAATGTGAGGGATAACGCCAATGTAGCACTCAGAGGTAAATTCTTTGCCACAGATGAGTTGATCTAGATGAAACACCAGTGAAATCAATCACATTCCCCCATGCAGAGTCTCTCCCTGCTGAACATCACTCTTCGGCATCAAGATAAATTTTGTGTCATAGCAGCTCTTTGCTTGGTGCTGCTGCCTGTGTCAGAATCAAACTCTAGAACTCATCAGTACAATTTGGGGGACACTAACCCTACATTTTCACAGAAAAGCAATTTGAATAACGTGTACCAAAAACTCCTGCAGCTTGATTTCACCTTGAGCCCTCACCTGTCCAGGTCAACATTGCCATGAGACCCTGCTGGTGTTCCCCTAATGGTTTTCAAACTTGACTGCCCATCGGAACACCCAAGGAGCTAAACAAATTGCCGGTTCCTGAGACCCAGCCCCACACCCGAGGGTCTAATGAAAGGATGGGCTGGGGGTGTGAACCAGGCATGAGGGTGTGTACAAGGTACCCAGGAACTTCTAATACAACCAAGGATGAGAACATCCATTCTGAGGGATCCACACTGCTCCACATATGGACAGAAAATACAGAGGCTACCCCCAGCCTCCTTTGCACACCTGAGCAGTCTAACAGGTGAATAGTGTTT
The DNA here is from genome assembly GCA_004027735.1 of Carollia perspicillata. Taxonomy (NCBI): domain Eukaryota; kingdom Metazoa; phylum Chordata; class Mammalia; order Chiroptera; family Phyllostomidae; genus Carollia; species Carollia perspicillata. Next base: position 12,559 of record PVKM010017498.1, read on the forward strand.
TAGGAAACGTGAAGACCATCTTCAATACTGGAGGGGTTCATAGTCAGCATGTAGCCCATCTTGGCTTGCCTCCTGTTCACACTGCTTAGTGATTTTGACATGTATGTAACTTTTCTAAGCTTGGCTTCCTCCTAGTAATCATGGGATTGCTACAGAAAGATATGTGGTGGTAGATTTTACCTCTTGCGGGTCCCAGATCTCTTTGACAATCTCATAAAAGCTTCAGCTCCTTTCCTCGAAGAATGCGCACAAGTTTGAATAGCACGCCCAGTCAACAGATTCCACCAAGACTGTCCACAGATCAAGGTTAGGAATGATCCCTTCAAAGGGTTTGACAGGCTCCAATCTCCCCAGCTACAGAAATTTTGCTCTGGTGAAGGCCTGATTCATGTCCAAACTCTTCTCAACCTGTCCAGCTCTCTTCAGATTCCCTTCGGATGCTGTTTTTATTACAGGGGGCAAGACCAATTAGGAGCTCTGAGTTTCAAACAGGCAGGGTAATCCACATGTAAACAGAGCAAGGTGAAAGTGGAGACCGATGCATCAGGCTGAGAATGAGAACCAGATGCCCCAGCTCAGGGAAGAGAGGGAAGAAAGACAGCTGCCCGAGGGTCCTGCTCTGTGAGCTTACTTCTAATCAAGGCTCACAGGAACAAACTGGAGGAAGGCAAGACAGGAAATCGCAGCTTCGGGAAGACTGGGAGTGGAAGGTAGAGGTGAGGGAGTGCTGAGGTCAGACAGAGAAGAAAGGCGGTCTTTTCAGAAGCCTTAACAGAAGGCCTTGGGGACAAGGACAAAGCCCGTCAGTCAATGGGTATTACTGGGTTTCTTGCAGAGCACCAGGCACCGTGGATCAACTAAGCAGGAAAGCACTCTCCCTGAGGAGTCATTTTATAAATTCCTGTTGTGTCCACAAAGGCAGGAGGCACTAATTCAAAAAGACAACAGGCTTTATGGATTTACCAGTAGTGAGGGCACAGTTACTGTTTCCCTCCAAGTCCCAGTGATAGCCTGGTACCCAGGGCTCTCCAGTCCAGCCGGGTTCATGTCCTCTGGGCCCTCAACTGCACCCTGCTTTTGCTGCCCCATGTCCACCTCCCAAGCTCCAGCTCATCCTGTTTGTCCAAGAACTTAGCAGACCATTTTCCTCTTTCTAGATGGATTCTGTGTGTCCCTCAAAGTTCGTTTCAGCATCTCTCAGAAAACCATCTCAGATACTTTTGATGCACTCTGAGAACACAACGGTTTCTCCACACTCTGAACTTTTATGACATGGATTTGTCCATAACACTCCTTTGGTGTTGTCCATACACTTCTTTGCCTCATAAATATAACAAAATAAAAGGGGGGCTGTTAACCACAGCTGAGTTTTACAGGTAGGAAAAAACACTGTATTGAACTGAAGTGGTTGGTCTGGTTCCGCTAAACACCTTTGAACACACACATTTGGCAGCAAGACCTGAGGGCAGTTGAATCGCCTCAAGTGCAAAGGTGTGGACTGCAGATGCCAGCATCAGAATCACTGTATCAGCTATTAAAATTGCAGAGCAAAGTTTTCATACCAGGAAGCAGCAGACTAGAAAGCAGAATAGGACATAAGTTTTTTTGTTTTTTTTTTAAAGTCCTTTGGAGTTCACAGCCAAGTCAAAGAGGTAGTTGGACTTCCACACACTAGAATTTCCAAACTAGGGGTCAGCACAAACATCCCCACTGACCCCTAGGTGTGCACTGCATTTGCCACCCTGGGAGGTGAGCCTGTAGGGCTCTACAACTTTTGTAGTACACTCAGTGGACCCTCAGTTCCATGACCTACACTTGAAAGGTGCTAGATATATACCTGAAAGGTGAGGCTCTGAGAACTGACAAACAGCTCAAGGAGAGTGTAACATAATATGCAGGGGGTTCACAGACAAGCCATGTGGAACAGCAATAGCTTGGAGGAGAAAGAAGTAAGAACAATGTTCTGAGGCTATTGATTCAATTTTGAGAATTACTGTTCAGCTTTACAGTTACCCATTGAATATCAGCATGTGTGTGTGTGTGATATGTATATCAGCTTTTATATCTACATCTATATCTATACCTACATATACATGGATATCTACATCTAAATCTATATGTCTACCCTCAGAGGACAGAACAAGTTAAAGTGACCTACTAGACAAGACACGTCAGAGTTATTTCCCATAAGTTTATAGGTTCCATTTTTTGAGGACTCTGACCCATCTTGCAATGTAATTTGGAAGTGCTTACTCATCCTTAAATTTGGAGGTGAATGATTTACTATCAGATACCTAGACTTTATGAAATGTCTCAAACTGCCACCCAATATGTCCATGGCCTCAGATCACAGTGAATTAGAGTCTGATGTAAAGAGGTGTTGTAATATTCTACATGTGGCAGATTATCAACCCCGGTCAATTCCAGAATTGCTGTCTTGGTGAAGTGCTCTTGAGTGTTGACACGTTGGAGGAGTCGAGCTTCCCATTGGTCTGTGCTGGATGCCGATGCTTCAGACTCCATGCACCTGCTCCAGCTGTTCAGTACACAGTGCAGGGCTCCTGGCATGACCAGGTGAACTAAATTTAAGTAAAGCTCCGCCAGACCTCCCGCCCCCTCACCTAGCACCTGAAGGGGTTTTGTCAAACCACTGGTTGAGGGCTCTGATGCTGTTTGCGTATTAGCCATGCCTTAATCTATACATCACAGACTCAGTGGCTGTCATATGAGCACTGTAGCTCTTTTAACTCAGAAAAAGAGGACAGGAATAGAATTGAATTTGGTCATTAAAATTCTTGAAATTGCCTAAATGGAATGCAGTAGACACAAAAGACGTAATCGTCTTTACTTAAACCTTGCTTCAAGATACTATCAATACCAAAGCAATATCAACATGCTGTATACAATTCAACATTTCCAGTTTGTATTTATTGTCAACTAACCACCTATAATGGGAAGAGCTTTTTAATCACTGAGAGAACAGGATTTCGTATATGGAAAGTTCCAACTGGACCTTACCCAAGAAGAAGATGAGAACTTTTTATCCTCCAGGTAGCACCCATGTCTGGACCTAAGCTCTTCACTGAGGAGTTCAGAGTTTCCCTGTAATTACCTCCACTGAGTCCTGAGCATGGACCCATGCATGGCACCCCTGACCTTGGTGACCACAGCGTTCATGGCCATTCAGCGGCCTGTCACAGAGGTTCTGCTCATTTATTTGAATGGCTATTCCTTGCCCTAAGAAATTTCAAGCATGGTGGTGCACACTGAGGTGGCAGGTGAAAACCAATAACGCAGGGTGTTAAGTGCTACAACAGATGAATGCACAGATGCTATAGCTCTCATTCTGCCCAAGCGAAAGTGGTGAAGTCAGGCTGGGTGTTAAAGGATGGATGATGAAGAGCCACTGGGAGCTGAAGGAACAGCATATGCAAAGGATTTGAAGCACACAGTGTTGCTGCGAAGCACAGAGAGAGGAGAAGAAAGAGAGGGCGGGACGGTGGGAAATGAAGTTGAAGAGATTAAGACCTAAGCACTAAGTACCTGAGGTGCCAAGCTAAGTCATTTGAGCTTAACATGGACTCAGTGGGGATATAGTGAAGGTTTCTGAGTTAGTTAGTGACATGGTTCAACGTGGTTTTTTAAAAAATCTCGTATCTCACTGAGGGGTGTGGGTAGATTAGAGAGATGTAGAATTAGAGGGGTTTATTTAAATAGACTGGGAGAGAGTCTATGAGAACTGACTTGGTTTTGAAAAACTCACATGAAGTAAATTAAATTCACCTGTTGAATTAAATTCAACCTGGTTGGATTTCCTGTGCGTGTAAGAAAGACAGAGACCGAGCAAGACAGTGGCAGAGAAAGAGACTGAGAGAGAAACGCACAAGCTAAACATCCAACGTTTGTGACATTATTAAGCTAAAAATATGTGGCATTCAAGAGCAGAAATGGAGGCTGGGCTGGGAGCCTTTGCCAGCCTGTTCACACCATGGCAGAGTGGGATCAGCCCTGGGCATGGAGGCAAATATCACAAACAGCAAAGAGACGCCATAAAATTCCAAAGAGGAGTGGGGCACACGGCCTGGGAGGAGACCCATGAGGGTCGGAGAAGTGCAGGTGACCCAGGAGAGCGGAGAAGTAGAAACCCAGAGGGAATAAGGAAGCACAAATGTGCGATGTTTCTAAGGGTTGCCACTTATGCAGGACATAAATGACATCTGTTTCATTATGGATGATGACTCCTCATGTCCCTGAGGCAGAAGGAACAAATAGTTTCAACAAGTAATATACATCAAACACAGCCCTAAGCTTCTATAGAACTCTAAGAGGCAAGAATTACTGTCCCCGTCTTACAGATGAGAACACTGAGACACATCACAAATGAAAATGCAGTTGACCAGGAATCCAGAATAGAAGCAATCTTGGTCTTGGTGCTGTGCTCTTCCCATTGTGTCACACTGCCCCCTGGCTTCCTGGAGCCAGTCACCAGTAACCACTCCCTGGGCACTCTGGAGGACAAGGCTGTGGAGGCAGAGAGGGATCAGGCTTTAAGTGTTAATGTGTCTGCACTTCCTTGGTACCCTCAGAAGGAGCATGCACACCCCTCAAGGCAAGACTCCACTGTCGTGATCTGATAGCAATGTGACAGGCCCTCCATGTGTCAGGGCTGACCCAGAAGCCAGCTCTAACCAGGTTCTAGATGGTGGCAGCCCTGGGGGAGGGAGAGGGAAGGTCACCACAACCTCTCTAAGGTGACTGGACACAAAGCCAGGAACACTCTTTGAGGAGGACTCCCGGGACACAAGAGCCAGGACAGCGCAGAGGAGCAACTTCTGTCTGGGTCAATAGCAGGAACCGGAGCCCGGGAGCTGACGGGAGGTCAGGCAGGAGCAGCTCAGGCCCTTCTCAGGCAACAGGACCTCTTCATCTGAAGGGAACCTGACTCTAATTTCCCTGAGACCATGCACGGCCCTTTAGGGCTTCCCTGGGACAAATGACTAGAGCTAACACCTATCCCAGCAGCAGGGATGAAAAAGCAAGATGGACTTGGCCATTTTCATTTCAGCCTCCTGATGGCCATGCCCACCGTGCAAAGGTGACCACAGCCTCAGGGCAGTGGCGGCACTGCTGCTCTGTGTCTCCCAGCAGCAGCCCAAAGGAGTGAGAAGGCCCCCGGGGATCTTGGCAGGCACCACACACTGCTTCTCCAGGCTCAGGGCCACCTTCTCACCTGCAGACCCTCCATCCTGCTCAGAGCGAGTGCTCAGTGGTTGGAGGCTGAACGGAATTAGATTCAAAGGAGCAGACTGCCCTCCCCACCCCTGTCAGCCCCCTTGCCTCAGAAGACATTTCTTCAAAGACCCAATTTCTCACATCGCCCTTTCTCCCAAGTCCACAAGAGCAACCTGAACTCCTCTGCTTGGCTCTCCTCACTACTCCCCACCCCTCTGCTGCTTCAGCCAGTGCAGACCAACCACTGCTCCCCACACACCTCGCATTGTCACCCCCGTCCGCCCTTTGCTTCGGCTATTTTCCTTGCCAGTATGTTCTCCCTACTCCCCCCAAAGTAACTTGCAGTACAGAACAAGATTGGTTCAAAGAGATGCTCAACAAACAGTTTAGTTTGGAGGAGGTTTTCATGGGTCTGGTTGGATCCCCGCTCACTAGTCTCCACATGGGATGAAAGTCGTTGCTCGAGTCCTATGTTTCCCAGGATTCCCTGAACCGTGGATCATTTCCTTTCTAGCCGTGGCCAGATCTTCCCTTCTCCCCCTCCTCCTGTCGCCTTCCCCTGCCTTGGTCCTGAAGGAGACCTGTCATGGGCAGCACTCACAAGGAGCTGGTTCTGAGAACAGAGGCCAGGCTCTCGTCTGAACTTCTATGGGCTGTTACATCGGCGTGGGGGCTGGTTGTTCCAGCAGAGACCCCCATCTAGAAGGCCAGAGGGAAAGAGGACAGGGGGAAGAGAAAAATCCAGGAGCAGTGACTTGGATCTGGTTCTCTCCTCAATTTCTCCCCAGGCAAGATTTGTGTTTCAGAGAAATCAGAGAATGCAGGACAGCCTGTCTTAAGGCGGCTTGCTTGGGAGCCAAGGAGCACTTTGTAGTTTGAAAGGAGAACTGTCTCATGTCGGCTCATCTCCCGACCCTGCAGCTGCTGGGCGGGAGGATGGGGGGTAAGGATGCTGCTTCTCTGCAAAGTATAATTTGGGGGAGAGCAGCCCTCCCGACACAGGCGATGCATGCAGGGCTCGCTCTCCCAGTGTTTATTCTTCTTTCTAACCCAACAGAGAGAAAAATCAATTTTAAAATACCAATTAAAAATCCCTTCTCCCAGCGCATATTTGGTTACAGTAGTCTACACCATACTCCCCTCCTTACAGATGTGTAATTGCCCTGAAAGCGGAGTTGTCCAGAAGTGAAATATTAAATAATTCAAACTTAAAACGTTCCAGAGGTAGAGGGAAAAGAGCCGGGCGCGGGTAAGTGATGTAGTATGTAGACCCAGGAAAAACACACACACGCACATGCACGGTGCGCAGTGCACTTTGGTGACTGCTAAAACTATAACATCTGGAATGCCATTCTGGAAAACTTCCAGATGTTTTCCACGAGGAACACTTTGTAAAAATTGTTAGCCTTCTAGGCATTTGTGAATTTTGTAAGGGGAGTACACTCCCAGGCCCACATAGGAGCAAATACGGGATTATAAAGTGCTAAATGCTTTTCACAACTGTATAAGCAATAATGCGCTTTGGGTAAATATTCAGGGAAAATTATTTTTACAGACTAAGCGAATGGATATGTTCCAATCTGCAATTAGATTTGTATTTCAGAGAAATCAAGGAATGCAGGACAGCTTGTCTTAAGGCAGCTTGCCTGGGAGCCAAAGCCCCTAACCTGGGCAACATCACACATCCCGGTCATTAATTCCCTCTTTTGTAGTCATTCCAACGCTGGAAGAGGCTAACGCAGTTTCATAGCTTGTTATATTTATCTTCCTTCCCAAGGATTTTTATATTGCATTTTATAAATCCGGCTTCAATTTATGTGTAAGCCCTGTAATCATTAGCATTATGTTAAAGAAAGGAGAAAAGAAAAGGAAAAGAAAAGGAAAAGAAAAGAAAAGAAAAGAAAAGAAAAGAAAAGAAAAGAAAAGAAAAGAAAAGAAAAGAAAAGAAAAGAACAGACAGACTGGCTTGGGGGACAGGAAAACCTCACCCCAATGACAATACTTGAGGAGCCCTTGCAAGAATTGTTAGTTTTTAAAATACATAATATATAAACATCTTTAAGAAATACCCAGAGTCTCTTTTGAAATCAGAAATTATGTGAAGCAAGGAAAGAATCATAAAAGCTTATTGATTTCCCGAACCCACTGAGTAAAAGTATTTTTAAACCACGATTCACATAAGGGATACATTTGACACATCAAGAGAAACTGGAAACCAGGCTCCGTGCGGCCACATCAGATGCTGCTCTGAGCCGAGTTTGTTTACCATTACAAAGTGAAAAGAAATTTGCTTTTCCTCCCCTGCTTCCTTTCCCTCGAGGATGGCAAGCTTTATTGATTTTGTCTTTCTTCATAAAACAGTTGAAGTTACAATGTCCACGATAAACTAATCAGAAGCCTCGGCATGTTAATCCTGAACATCACTGCCGTCGCTCCTAAAAGGGGCTTGGCCCCAAACCCAGAGAGAGACATAGCTCTAGAAGCGTTTTTGTTTTGAGGTTCCAAGGCTTTCTACTTTCATAAAAAAAAAATCCTTCAGCTGGGACCTGCAGGATACTCCCAGGAAAGATCTGGAAAGGCAGAGCACCTGGAGCCTTCTTGGTAAATAGGTGAGACATTCGACACAGAGGCCATGCTGGCCCCAAAGGGGACAGGCCAGGAGGCTGCCTGCAGGCTATAGGAACCTCAGCCAGGGGATGGTCCTCTTCTTCCTGCCTGTCACTTCCTTGTCTCCTTCTTCATCTGCACTCACCATCATCACCCTCAAGGCATTTCTGCGATGAAGTCTCCTCTTGGGTAAAATTAAGTCAGTAGGGAAATAGGTGCACAGCCCCCTGTGGAGATAGAAGCAGGTACAAGCTGCCCCCACCAACCCCGGTCTTTTATCACCTCTACTCCCAACAAGCCAGCTCTGTGATCTGGTGTCACAGTGGGACTCCCTCGTTTCTGTGACTGTTGAAACTCAAAGGAGAAAGGGACACCCTCTTTGCCACATTTGGCTGTGGCATTCCCAGCTCACCAGCAACACAGACACAGCCTCAGGTGGTTGGCCTCGAAACACCATGCTCAGGCAGGTTCATCTAAACTCTCGGTTGGAAAGAACGGAGGGCTCGGGACATCCCAATTCTATCCCAGGGCTGCTTCGAAGACAAAGAGAAAGCAATGAGGAATGGGAAAATGCCCCAGGAATCAGAAAATATCGCAAGGTCAACCCACCTGGTATAAATCAGAGTGCACAGTTCCAGAGGGTCGCATGGAAACCTCACGCTCAGGTGTAATTTGCCCATCCCGAAGTATTTTTCCTAGCAGTGCCAAATGCCATAATGCTCTGTGTCAGTGATTTGAAATTATTCTATAAGCTACATATCGGGTACACTATTGTTAATGAAATGCACACAAGAAGATGAACAACTTCCTTTTCCTGCTGGAGCCCCAGCTGCAACCAGTGCCTGGATCCTTCGTGCTGTAAATCAGCCCTTTGTACTCCAGGAGGATTCAATGAGCTGCAGGTGTGGGCTTGTGGAAGGCCGCCTGGGATTAGGTAGCAGCATTTGATATGAGATCCCAAACAGCACTGGCAATCTACACGCCACATGCGGCCACAGGCTTTGGAGAAAGCAAAGGAAAAACGCTGATGAAATGTGGCACGGGACCATGGAATGCAATGTCAAACTCTCACATCTGCAGGAAAAGAAAGAGAGTTCCTAATTTTACAGTGATGATGTCATTGAGAATTCATGACAGTGGAAATGATGGGCCAAGGTTTGCAAACTTAACCACTTAGAAGGTTGCTAACCGAAGGCTGAGAATTTCAAGGGGCAGTGCAGGTTTCAATAGAATGCTGATTTGTCTTCCTGGCCCGAGGCATCATTGGTGTGTGTGTGAATGCGTGTGCACGCACATGCACGTACACACTCATTTGCATACAGTCTCTGGAGGGAGATGGGGACGGAAAAAGAAAATTGCATTTGAGAGTTTATACTTTGCACAGGCATATAAAGTTGATACCGTGCATGCCAAATATATCCTTAAAAATGTACTATTCTGTATAATTCAGCATAAAACATTGCTAACTGTCCTTAACAACAATATATTTTTTAAAGATTAATTTCAGACACTCTCAAAATTCGCCAGCCAAGAAAAACGACCGTAGTTGTTCACTTTTCTCCTTACCGTTAACCATTGCAAAGAGTTTCCTTTTAAATATTTTTTTTTTACTTGGGGCTGAAGAGACATAAAAACAAGTCTGGTTTTGTTATTAGCATACTGATAAAGTATATATTGAAGAAAACATATCTCTAATTTTTTAAGAGTCTGTTTTTCATTAGCTTATCTTGATAGTTTAAGTTAATCATTATTTTCAACCATATATGATTTAGATATTATGTCATTAATTCATGTACAGTCCATCTGAGTAATGATTGTGGTTTTCTACTTTACAAATTCATCTACTTCACCAAGAAACCAAGAGAGTCAAATTCCGTGCAACATCTGGTTTCCATTGGATGTAATTGCCATTTGCAGAGTTATAATCGTGTGTTATTGTAAGGAGCACGGTGTCAATCACTTCCCTAATGGGGAAAATTCAATGCCTAAATACCTGGGAGAACAAGAAGCTGACTCAAGCAGGTGCATTCAGACACCGAGTTTTAAGTAGAATTCTAACCTACCCATTTAAATAAATCATTTTAAGGAGAAACAATATTCTTTCCATCCCCTGTAGCAGGGGAAAGCATAATACCCAGGGCCCCAATCTCCCATGTTCAGTTCCAGTACTATATCACGTTTAATCTTTTAAAAAATGCACAAGTTTGTCCATATCGTACGGACCCCCTTATGTTCCATATACCGGGGGAGCCCCTGAAGGCCACGCATGGTTTTTGTAGACTTTCTGGGGAAAGGCCATCTTCTGGTTCTTCCTGCCTTACGTGAAATCAGTCATCTCTTTCATAACGAAAATAGTCCAAGTTGGATGTAAAGAAAATATTAAACTGCTCTAAACTCCCAAGGCCATTATAGCCCTTTCTAGCCCCCAGGGTTTTTGTGGGGATAATCACATAAGAGGTTAAAAAAATCTCGAAGCACTGTGGTTTTGTGTGCAATATGTAAGCACTTTATAGCAAAAATGAACCACATTTCCCTGACCTCAATCCTCATTGTGTTTACAAGCCAAGCCTGGTTTGAATTGGTAAACGTTTGGCCATTCATTCAGGAAGCACGTCCGAAGGTATGCCAGGAACCTCGCTGGACACTCAGGATGCAAAGATGAGTAAGACAGGATCCGGGGTGCGAGAGTACAGGTGACTGCAATGTGATGCATGCAGGAGGGATCAGCCCTGTACTCTGGCAGCAGACAAGGGCCATTTTATCCAGCCCGGCTGAGGAGAACTGGTTAGTCTAAGAAGGCTTCCTGGAAGTGGTGACAGCTGAGCTGAGTTTTAAAGGATGCCTAGGAGTGGAAGGCTTTCTAGAGATTAGCTTTAAGAACATACAGACATGTCCTTTTAGCTCCTGCTAATGTATCTGGCAGTAAAGTTCTTGATTCAGTAAAAATACCGTAAAAGGGTAGCTTAAAATTCCTTTCAGTTCATGCATTCTCATATTCACACATAGGTTATTTACTGTCCTAGTCATTGAATTAATTCTTCTCCTCACCTATTCGGAGCATAGGAAGCGTGACAGCAGTAGCAACTCCCAGAAACACTTCCCATTGTCTTCGGCATTATCATCACCATGATACCAATCTTACATTTGAGGAATGTTCTGCAATCCACAAAAGACCTTTAGATAATTTTATTTTCTTGTCATAATGAGGTAGAAAATGCAAGTATTATTCACAGATCTTAAAAAGTCACAGTGAAGAGAGAGGCCTAGAATTCAAGTCCTTAAGCTCCACGCTGAGACTGGCTTCCAACACGCAGCCCCTCACCTGGCTGAGGAGGCAGGAGGGACAACCTCAGCACCAGCATGATGCTCATCTTCACTGAATAAGTGAGTGAGCACGTTTTCAACTCTTAGCTAAGCATGTAATGAGGAAGGCTTTTTTTCCCAAAAATGTAAACCAGAGTTAACATTCAGCACTGTATCTATTGGGCTTTATCGTGCATTTTGTGGTCATATTGGCAACAGATTTGTTCTCACAATTCTCCTTCTTTTCAAGCAACTAGTTGAGTGATTCCACATCCCCTGAGCACTTGCAGACTTACAGCTGGTGAGGAAACCCAGAAACGCTTGAAAGGACGGCAGGACAGGGCTGCCTGGAATGGATAAATGGTGGTAAGTAAACGTGTGGATAATTAATAAGCAGCAATGTCAAAAATAAAACAAAATAACCTCCAAAATAGGAAGGCAAGGATTAGACAGACAGTGGACTGAGCAGCTTGAATCTGGACCCAGGAGTCTGGGCTGGTAGGCTGTTTGTTTAGCCTCCATGAGCCCCTGGGTTTACTGTGGACTCAATGGGAATTGCACCCTTTACTCCACCCACCCCAAAGTCTTGTCGAGAGAATCAATAAAAACATCTAATACAAAGCTGAGCAAATTATGAAGCAGTGAGCAAATACAGGGAAGTTATTATTATCCCTGACATATTGAGAGGTGCTTCCCTTTCCACCCAGGCTGCCCGGATTGGTTTATAGAAATAACATCTGTCGGGTCAAGGCCTCATTGAAGGTCCAGAGGAAGGAATCTGGTGTCCGGGCTCTCAAGTGTAGACGAGGGCTGTTTCGCAGAAAACGCCGGTTGCTTATTTTGTCTTTAGTTTGTTGTGTTTTTATCAGAAGAGAGTTCATGGTAGCATGCCAAGGAATTCTTAAGGCTCCCTCCAAATAGAATCTATAGCTTCCAGAATGCCCAGGTCCTGCTACAACTCATACATTCATGGATGGTGACAAGGGCAGAGCATGTGATGTGTAGACTACAGTGCCCCTGATCTGTATTCCCAGGCCCCTTAGAAAGCACCTAGGCGGTGGCTTTTCAGCCTCTGGATTAGCGACTGGCCACCTCTTCCTTGGCATCTTGTTCAAGCAACCTGGTCAGTAATTGCTGGGAGAAACCACGCCCCCCGCCCATACACAGGACAGCACTTGAAATGGTTAACCACACGGATGATGGATGCGCCTTGTCCCAGGAAATTCCTCACCCACAGAGTGTCAAAGAGGGCAGAGGGACAACAGTGACATGGCAACACTGCGGGAAAAACATCCTCTAGGATCAGCTGTCAGGACACGTGGCAGGTGGGGGGCTTTAGGTCGGTTTCCTGCTTTCTCTTGGCCTTGGTTTACAGATCGACACAATGGGGCGGTATTTCTTGCTATTACACTTTATTATGGGATTGCTGTAATAATTAAATATGCAAATTATTTTAAAACTCCCGAGTGTTCCTGCAGTCGGCAGGTCCACAAATGTATATATGCTACGTGCCTTGTAACTAAGTAACTCCTAGCGATTATACATCGCTCTATGCTACATAGTAAGAACTGGCATTTATTTCACTCTTGCCAGGTGCTTGTGCTGTCCCAAGCGTATCACAGGTTTTGACTTGTTTAACCCTGACAACCAGCCAATGTCGGCACCAGTGACGGCCCAGAGTACGCAGGCTCAGATCGCGTCAGCAAAAGACAACACAGCCTACCAGGGGTAGGGCCGGGGTTCGGACCCAGGAACTCTGGCTCTAGAGCCCGTTTCCCTAACCACATTGCTACACTGCCTCTCATACCTGCTGGGATAGGCACACATAGTCACATATGCGTGCGTTTTTAAACTGTGTGTTTTGAAACAATTTCAGCCTTACAGAAAAGCTTCAAAAATCACACAAAGAATTCCTACACATTTTTCACCTAGATTCCCCAAATGTTAGCACTTTAGCACATTTGCTTGAACATTCTCTCCCTCTCTCTGCAGACATACTCTCTCCCACACACACTCACACGCACTTACCTTTTTCTAAACCCTCCCAGAGTAAGTTGTAGACGTGAGGACCCTCTATGTCTAAAAATCTCTGCATATCTCCTTTAAGCAAGGACATCCTCTTACTCAATCACAATGAAGTTATTAAAATGAGAACTTAACACC
>PVKM010017499.1:0-25852 GCA_004027735.1 Carollia perspicillata
CTATTCGCCGTTTTCAGTTTATTTCCTCTGTGTCTGTGGACTTCTCCAGGGAGGGAGAGACAGAGGCCGGGGAGGGGGCTGGAGCTGGCGGGTGGCGGTGGGTGAGGTGCTGGGCTTCCGTCGGGGACCGCGTCGCCCGGGCAGCTCCAGGGACGGCGGCCTGTGCCCTCTGGCAGCCTCTTGCGCTTGGGAACCTTGAACCTGGGTTTGACCCTTTCCCGTCCACCACAGTGTCCTGAACCTCTGGGGGTGGCGGGTGGGGCTGCCTTCTCACGAGCCGCCGTTGAAGCACAGGCCTCGAGTCTCCTCCGGAAGACCCCCGCCCCCGTCTCCCATTTCCCACCCAGGCCGCGAGCAGACCCGGAGCAGCCGCTTCAGCGTTTGAAAACCAAGTGGAGACGGCAGATTTGGGGCCATTGGGACCCACATGTTAGCTGACGAGGCTGCAAAGTGGAAGTGGGTGGGGGGTTCCCATGGCTCTGAGGTGGGCAGGGAGTGGCCGAGGGATGGCCACAGGGGGCTGGTTGTGGGTCAGGGGCCTCCAAAGACCGTCTTCCGAAGGGGCTGCGCAGGCCAGTGGGTGCCCCCGCGGAGGGGATGTTGGAGCCGAGTACTGGAGAGCGGCAGCAGCTGGGCCAGGCTGGGGGATGGCCTTGGGGTGGGGTCTCCCAGGTGTCCGGGCCCTGGGCTGCATGCCCCGGTGGACCCCACGCTGAGGCCTAGAAAGGGTGGCAGGGGCCTGGACGGCGAGGTGGGGAGGCAGCCTGAGCTCCGGAGTCCACGTGTCCAGGTGGGCACCGCGCCTGCTTTCTGTGCTCAGCTGCCTGGGACTCTCCGGGTGTGTGGGTGCCGAAGAAACTCTGATGACGCCGAGGGAGTGTCACTGTTACTAATGAGCCTGCCAGCTGTCTGTCCCCTGCCTTGTTCCCACCCTCCGTGGCGCTCTGCTCGACCTGCGTCCCTGCCGAGCTGGTTCAGAGCAGCCCTCTCTGCTCAGAGTCCCTGGTGCAGCCCTGCTCCCCCCAGGGGCTCCTGGCTGTACCCAGAAACCTCCCCTGCAGTTCTCACTGGGAGTCCTCAGAATCTTCCAGAAGCTCAGCCACCAGTTCCTATAGAAACCTGAACACTATTTCCAAGTCAGAGCTGCAGAGCAGGGTGGGACTGTACCTGCCGCCCGCTGCTGGTGGCCGGGCTGGGGGAGCTGCCCCCTCCCGAGCAGCCAGCGTGTCCCCCGCGGGTGGCCGACTGTCTAGACAGACACATCTTGTCTGCATTGGACGCGGGTCTTCGTTGGGTGCAGGGGCCCGGGAGAAGCGCAAATCCGAAACAGCTCCGCCCGGGCGGATCCCTGCCAGGGGCGTCTGCTCCTACGGAGGTCTTCATGTCGGGGGGTCTTTATTAACCGGGGCCAGCCCGGGTTTTCCACATGAAATTAATTTATTGGCTGTGCTGCTCCGATGCCATGTGGCTGCCACGGCTGCTCGGATGCGCTGGCCTTTTTGGGAAAAGACGTTATTTTTAAGAGCCACCGTCTCATGATTGTTCCATGGTGTTCGACTCCCTGGTCCCGCTGGCTTCTTTGAGGGGCAGTGCGCACCTTGTGGTGTGTGTGTCTGTGCACACGTGTGCACCTGTGTACAGGTGTAAGCCAGAACTGGGGAAAGCCTGTGGGCGGGCGTGTCAGGCGTGAAAAGACGGAGGTGCTCACAGAACGGCGTTGGCGTCTCAGCGGAACAACAGCCGCAGCCCAGCCCAGGGCCCCGCTGCCCGCTGGCTTGAGCCCGGCCCCCCCGACCCCGCCTGTGCCCCATGTGGCCCCTCCCTCACTCTGTGCCTGCAAAGGGGAGGAATGGACGTGTCTCACGGCGTCGCGGGCGGAGCAGTGTGTATGCGGCGCCTGGCACGAGGGAGGTGCCTGGGAACGTCAGCCCGTGTGGCCAGTGGCCAGTGCCTCTCCTTGTCACGTGCCCTCGGGCGGGCTCTTCACAGATTTTGTAAGAAAGCCCTTCCCACCCCATCGTACTCCCGACCTACGTGGGCCGTTGTGGGGTGCTTGTGTATGTCCTGCCTCTCGTCCAACACCCCCTTACTTTGGAGCCGGCGGTGTCCACATGCATGCACGCCCCCTGCCTCCCCATGGCCGTGACCCTGGACCCTGGTGCTCCCCGGGGCCTCCTCCATGAAGGCCCCCTGGGTTTTCTCTCTGCTCCCACTTCACTCCAGGGTCAAGTCCTCTGGGACGCCTGGGGCCAGCAGGGGCCTCTCCGGGTGCCTGGGTTGTGTCCGGTGGGGCCTGATCGTCGTGGTCACTGACTTGTGGGCAAGGCCGCTTTGAGAAGAAGCTTCTTTCCAGCAGTTATTTGCAGTCCCCTTCTGACAAATTTATTCACTTTCTAAAATTCCTCCGTGGTGAAAGTCGCCCTTTTTGGTGCACAGTCGTGAGTTCAGACAGCAGCAAGCAGCCACGTACTCCCCAGCGCCAGCGAGACGCTGGTGCCCAGACACTCTGGTGCGTCCTTCGTCGTCAGCCCAAACCTCTGCGGCCTCTGACCTTCCCGACCCTGTGCGAGGCGTCGGGGCGCCGGCCGAGTCGCCCCGCCTCACGCGTGTCCGCCCCGCATTCCGGAGCAGCGTGTCACTGGGTGAACGTTTCACACTTTGTCCATTTACTAGTTGAAGGACCTTTGGGTGGTTTTCATTTTTTTTTTTTGAAATTGTGAATAAATTCTCTGTAAACATTTGGGTTCAGGGTTTTATGGGGACCTAAATTTTCATTTCTTTATGTTTACGATTTGTAAGAAGCCACCAAGCCGACTCCCAGCACGGCCGGACCAGTCGGAACCGGTGGAGTGAGTGGCCCGGTGGACGCCGCACGGCCTATTCTCAGTGCTCTCACTGTTTAGTCTCTCTTTCTTTTTTTATATTTTATTTACTTATTTAGAGAGAGGGGGAGGGAGGGAAAGAAACATCAGTGCAAGG
Source organism: Carollia perspicillata (assembly GCA_004027735.1). Taxonomy (NCBI): domain Eukaryota; kingdom Metazoa; phylum Chordata; class Mammalia; order Chiroptera; family Phyllostomidae; genus Carollia; species Carollia perspicillata. Next base: position 2,980 of record PVKM010017499.1, read on the forward strand.
GAGAAACATCGATCGGTTGCCTCTCGTACGGCCCCGGCCGGGGACCCGGGTGTGTGCTCTGACTGGGAGTTGAACCAGCGACCCTACGGTCTGCGGGACGCCGCCCACCCACTGAGCCACGCGGGCCGGCGCCCGCCGTTCTCTCCTCGGGCTGAGCTAGTGCAGCAGGTGCGGGCGGCGGTGTCTCGGCTTTCGTTGAGCGTTTCCCGACGGCTAACGAAGACGGGGAGCCCCTCTCCTGGGCCCACATTTGCTGCCTGTTGGTCTTTCTGGGTTAATTAAGCGTCTGCTAGAACTCTGCCCGTATTTCACTGGGCTGTGTGTTTGGTTATTGTTGAGGGTTCTCGGTGCGGTCCGGGGTTGCGGCCTCTGCTGGACGTGTGTGCCTGGCGGTGCTTCCTCCCAGACAGCGGCTCGTCTCTCGTGCTCTGAGACGGCGTCTTGGGCAGAGCAGGTGGTTTTGGTTATGACAAAGTCCAATTTACCCTTTCTTCCTTTCACAGGCCGTGTTTTGGGGTCATTCCACCAGTTTTCCGTTTTGTTTTAATGCTCTTCAGACTGTGGGCTGCAGCCGGGGGTGGCTTCCAGGCGGTGGCTCGGGGGGTGCTCTGTGCACTTCTGTCCCGTAAGCCCCCACGGGGCCGTTTGGTCACCGGCTAGAACCTCGCTCGGCGTGAACGCTGGTCCCCGGAGCCCGGGCGGCGAGTGTCTCCGATGAAGTCACTGAGCTCCAGGGCGGGTTGCCTGACCGCAGAGACTCACGCTCTCTGAGGGGCCCACTGTTGTCCACCCCGTCGGCTTCTCCGGCTTGGAGGCACGGCCCTCGTCCTGCGAAGGGTTGGGGACTTCCTGCGGATGGTCAGGCAGCGGTGGCCCCAGTGGGTGGGCTGGGATGTGGACCACGCGCTCGAGTCTGCACGGCCTGGGTGGCAGGCGGGCTCCAGGAGCCTCGGGGTCTCTCCTCGCCCAGAAATGGGATGTCCTGTGTCCAGCCCAGTGGGCCTCTCTTTTGACCGCTGCCCTGGCCGTGCCGGGCGGCAGTGGCCCCAACAGAAGACAGGGCCTGTGGGCGTGAGTGGGCGCCTCCAGACATGCTGGTGTGGATCTGGGAGTCACATCCGGAGCCCAAGCCTGGTGCCTGGGCGTGAGTGCTGGGACCTGGCCTTGACCGGGGGGCCTGGGGCGGCGGGGAAGCAGGTGTCTCACCACAGGCAGGGCCACTGCCACGGTTTTGCTGCTCCTGAAACAGCCTGCCGCTGAAGTCGACGGGCCCGACACGGCTGCTGTGTGCATGTGAAGAACCCTCTTCCTCTGTGCGACCCAACCCCCCGGGGCTCTGCCCCTCGATTCTTAGGGACAGGGCCTGGTTTCAGGCCCCCCTGAGTACCCTTATCTCATGTCTTCCACGTCCCCAAAGACCACTGTGACTCGAGGTGGCTGGTGACCTTGGGTGGCAGTAGCTCCCGCCTTTGGGCGTTGGAATTGGTTTTCTTCCTTGTGCCGAGTGATTGGAAGCCCTGGCTCCCGTCCCAGGGGGCTCTGCCACCAGCAGCTGAGTCGGGGCACAGCACCTGCTGGCCACCAGTGTGGGGGAGGGGCTGGAGCCCCTGCCCCCGAGCCCCGTCTGTGTGTCCCCATGGGGACACTGCTCACAGGTCTGCGGGGTCTGAGTGGCAGCCCTCAGAGCATCTTCTCGGCCCAACTGGGTTCCAGTGAAGGAGAAGCCGAGGCCCCTCCTCTCTCCGGGTCCTTCTCGGAAATTCTGTGTTTGTGTCCATCTCCAGCGAAGGCCCTGTGGCTCCCACGCCTGGCTCCCAGGGTTTGAGGAGAGACTGAAAGCAGGTGGACACCGCCCCGTGCGGCCTCCCACTGCCCTCATCCCCGTCCCCACCGGCACCTTGGTGAGGACGCCTCCCAAAGGGGGCATGGTGGCCTCCCCAGGCCCCACAGGAACCCTGGGCCGCCCTGCCCCCACCACGCACCACTGTCCTCCTCGCCCGGCCATGGCCCCAGCTTTCCTCTCTGGACGTAACCCAGGACCCCAAGTCCCCGCTCTCTGGGGACTGGGTGGCGGTAACTTAGAAGCATGTGGCTCTGCCCAGTGCTTTTCCGGAAGCTCCAGAGGCCACCCTGGCCAGTCTCCCGGCCTCACCCCACCCCGTCCGCCCACCATCTGCTGTCCCAGTTCGATGTCCAGAGGGGCATGGGGTCCGGCCACCCTGGGCTTCCAACAGCTTCTCTTTTCCTTGAGCACAAAGCCCCAAACCGTAACGTCCCCTGTCACCCGGCCCTGGGTTAGGACGACAGCCGCAGGGCCACTTCTGGGATGCGGTGATGCTCTGTAGACACAGGTCCTCCGGGACTCCCTAACCGCCGTGCCCTGCCGCCCTTGTCCACTAGGCGCAGACTCAGCGCCCTGCACACCTGTCTGAACCCCCTCACCTGCCCCTGCAGGTGCTTGCTCCTCCTCGGAGGTCAGGGGTCAACCCCACTGGGATGTCCTGCAGGCGCCATGCTGAGGAGATGCTGGGAAGCAGCCCCGCCCTGTCCTCTCTGGTTTCCACGTGGGCGGTGGGTGGGGTGCAGACAGTGGGCAGCACCCAGGCAAGGGAAGGCCAGACTGGAGGGCTGCGTGGGGGAAGCTCGCCCAGGAAAAATGGCTGGCGAGAGCCCTCCCCCAGGCGACGCGGGAGCTGGTGGAGCCCAGCCCCGGAGGGTCCAGAGGACAAGTGCTCGGGGCAGGAATGTGGCCGTCACAGGCTTGGAGCCGGGCAGAGGCTGCTGGGTGCGGAGGGGCCGGGAGCAGGACGAGCCCCTGACTCGGACCCAGGGGCTGCTTCCCAGGCCCTCGGCCCTCCGCACCCCACAGCGGTGATTCAGCGGTGAGACAAGTAACAGTAATGACCAGAAAAGAAATATGGACAGAAATACGAAAATACTCATTTTCCTTCACTGAACTTTGCTGGATATATGATCATGCCAGAAAGAAGTCACAGCAAACAAAAGGAAACGTGCGATAGGCTCGAACTAGCAACTCACGTGGAGACGCGGGGTCCCGCGGCGGCCGGCTGCGGGGCGCACGCTGACACACAGCCTCCCGTCCTCGGCTCGGCCGCAGACTCGCCGACGGCTCCGCCAGCTCTGTCGTGCGTTCCTGTCGGTCTGTCCGTCTGTCTTTGCCGTAGTGGGTTGAAGCACACAGCTTTATTAACTTAATTCCAAAGCGTTTCTTTCACACGAAGCAGCAGATACACAAATAGTTGTGAAAAGTCTTAAGCGTGAGGATAATTTTAGCACAGATGTAGAAAAATCCATTTCAAACGTCACCTGGTTGAACATCACCAAAATACCATCGCCAGAAAATTCATCCCAAGTTTCTGTTTTATTCAGTAAAAACTTTCAAAGTGCTACGAGCATCGGAAGGGTGGTGGGGTGCCATGAGCGTGGCGGGAGCGGGTCCTCTCCCTGGCGAGGGCCCCGTTCTCGCCGTGGAACCGTCGAAGGCGGCGGGTTCTCTTCCGTTCTCTGGGCCGCCGTCGAGCGTCCGTCTCTTGTCATCTCCCCGGCGTTCTTCTCGAGGAGCTGACCCTTCTTCTACTTAGTTGCCCGTCTTGCATGCATTTGCCGTGCAGACCGTGGGCTTCCCGGTCTCGGGGTGCAGCCTTCAAGGGGGGGGCTGAGAGCCCGCCTCTCTCTGCACGGCGTTGTGTGTGGGCTTGGCTATGGGCAAACATGCCCTGGCCTGGTTACCTCGGTCTGTGACTTCCCGCCAGGACAAAACCAGAACACGGCGCCATCGCCGGGAGATTTCAGCGCATTCTCGATTCTCTCGGTTTTCAACCCATTAGCCCCGGAAAACAGCGCATTTCCGTTTGGAAGGCCCTGTCCACACTCACTGGGTCAGGCACGGGACACGAACGCAGCAACGCCACGCAGCCCACTCCGCGTCGTACGTTTTAAACCCAGTCGAAGCGATCATCCCGAGGGCGACGGGGTTGCAGTCGCGCCCCTGGTGTTTCGTCGTCATGGCACCAGGAGGCTACGTCGCCCCCCAGGGAGGCAGAGGGCAGCCGAGCAGCTGCCAACCGCTGCAAACTCACTCCTCCCCCAGACGCGTCACCGGGACTTGAGGGGGCTGAGTTTCCTGTGGAAATCCACACGTGCTAGCGTGTTAAAATGACGCGTGCGCTAACCTGAAGCCTGCATGCGTGCACGTCACGACGGAAAGGAGTCACACCGGTTGTCTGGGGCCCAGAGCAGCCGAAGATGTCGGGGGTGGGGCGGCGCGGAGAGCGTCATCTCGGGCGTCACTGGGAGCCCCTGGCATGTGACGACGGGAATGCTCACAGACCATGTGACCCTCTGCCCACGCCCGGTGGCCAGTTTTCCCCACAGGCTGGCCAGTGCTGCCCGCAGTGAGGGACGTGTTGGGGAGGGGGCCACCCGGGAGGTCCCAGGGCTGACAAGAGTCAAGTCCTAGGAGGCCCTTCAGTCCCCGGCGGTGGGCGTGGCCTTGTCTGTCCTGGTGCCCGACAGACATCCCGACCTCGGAGCGTGAACAGGACACCGGGAAACCGTACCACGGGGAGGGGGTGGGGCGTCTCTCTGTCTCCTGAAGAGTCTGCTGTGCAGCTCGTGTAGCATCCGGTATTCTTCTGTGTTTACGGGAAGTACAGACGACAACCCAGCACACACAGAGGCTGGACTCTGGCCTGTGGTCCGCAGGCGCCAGCCAGGAAGCCCCACCCGTGACCTGCAGCGGCCCCTGTAGGAGCGCCCGGCACGGCTGCAGCACTGGCCCCGAGTGGTGGGGACTCGGTTAATGACTGACCGTGGTCCTGGCTTTTACTCGCAGTTGACTCTCCCGGGTTTTCCGAGTCAGCACCTTGAGAGATGCTGAAGTGTTCCCCTGCACCTTTCCAACCGCCGTAAATGGCATTCCCGTGTCTCGGTCTCATCGCGTTGCCTGGACCACGCAGGACGTTAATGGTGACAGCGAGGACGCTTGCCTGTCGCAGACGTGACGGAAGGGACACCAGCCCGCACCGTCAGGTGGGCCGATGTCTGTGGTCTGAGGCAGGTGTCTTTCTGCTGTTCGCGACGGGCTGCTTCTGTCCTGGATCCGTGGTGTTTTCTCGGGGAAGAGCTGCGTTCACCGGGCCTTCTCAGCTGCCTTCCCGACGTCTCCCTGGCTTCTCTCCTCTGGTTCTCGAAGAGAAAACGAGTGATGGTTCGTAGATGGTCCTGCCGTTGAGGTGTCTTTGCATTTTGGCAGGAAAACCTTTTGGGTCTCGTGGGGTCTGCACTGGGATATCGCAGCAGGGTGCTCACATCTGTGCTCGCAGTGGGGGGTTGGTGGTGCCGGCTTAGAGCAGCGAGGCTGGTGGGTTCCATGTTTCTCTCTCCCTGGAAACAACGTCAATGGCCCGGGCACTGCTCATGCCTGCACGTCCGGGAGACGTTGAATTTAAAACTGTCATGTAGGGCCCTCGCTGGTGTGGCTCAGTGGACTGAGTGCTGACCAAGGGGTCACCGGTTCGATTCCCAGTCAGGGCACAGGCCTGGGTTGTGGGCCAGGTCCCCAGTGGGGGGCGTGTGAGAGGCAACACACACTGATGTTTCTCTCCCTCTCTACCCCTCTCTCTCTAAAAAAAATAAAAAATAAAAATAAAAAAACTTTAAAAAACCCTGCCACTTAGGGCCTCATGTTTGGAGTTAGCTCTTCAACATTCTTTTCCAGCTCCACTCTATCTGTCCTCCCTTTTATTTTAGATTTTCCAATTTTGTTAACAGTTTTGGTAATCTGTACATTTCCACGAAATGTGTCTTTTTTTTTGATGTGGAATTGAGGGAGGCTGTCTGCTGAAAACTCACGGCTTTTCCCTTTGTGATCAATTCTCAGGGAAGCTACTTCCCTAATCACGCCTCCCCCGCCGATTTTAGCCCTGAGGCCAAGGCTCGCCCGTAAAACCACGACTGTGACGCTTGCCCGGCGACGCTATCTCCATCCTCCCTCCTGTGCCTGGTCCTCGAAATTCCGCCACGAGGAAGAGCCGCCTCCGGCCCCTCTATTCCTTCGGTGGTCCGCGGACATCAGCGTGGACTGGCGGAGATTCCTTAGTCCTGAGGGGCAAACACCGCCGATCGCTGGTCTTTAGTTCCTTGTTGAAGTTGTCCACAGGGAGTTCCTTCCATGTGACACGGGGCTGTCCAGTGTCCCCATCCCTGGGCCCTGGGTCGCCGTCTGGCACCTCCCCGGCCAGAGAGACCCTCTTCGTTGTGGCAGTCAGGGTGGGCTCAGGGGAACACTGGAACGCTCTGGACTCGGGAGATTGTAAGGCCATGTGTCACACGACGCTCGCATGTCACCTGCGGCAGGTTTGCAGGGTGGGGTGACAACCCGGGCAGGGCCCGAAGCCGCCGGAGTTGGAAGAGCCGTGGGCGCCCCCCCCCGCCCGTGTTTTCCCGGGCAGCGGTGGTGGGGACGGGGTTTTGAGAGGAAGCCCACGTGATGTTTCAGTGGCGCTGACCACAAGTGAAGAGTCTCACTGTTTAGGGTTGTACGACCGTAAAAATGCCGCCTAGGCTTTAGTGCCTTATGGGTGGATTGCTTTAGTTTTTGGCAAAACCCAGCTACACAGAAAGGGTTAGTGTATTTAGGCAATATTTAACATTTTACTAATTGAGTTTATGTGTAACTTAATTTTTAAACAAATTAAAAACTCTAAACTTTGTGACGGGGCGAGAATGCGCGCCTTGTCCAGGTTTCCGGGAGCTTTGAGAACCAGGCGAAGGGTGAGGGGGTGCGGGAGGGCGGGGAGGCCGGGGCGCGGTGATGTGCTTGGTGTCCAGCCGTCCGTGGGGTCCAGGAGGGCAAGACACACAGGGGACCCCGTCCCCGTCTGGGGAACAAGTGGAGCGGACGGTGGCTGAGCAGGTCACGGTTAATAAGGACGGCGTTTGAGCTCTCGGTGACAGGAACGTATGCTTTGTGTGACATTTGTCCTTGCCTTCATTTGGGGAACATCTCTACACTTTTATGTTTGGTGACGTTTTAGGTTTTTTTGCCCCTGCATTTTGGCCATTCTTATTCGTTCGCTCAACCAGTGTGGACTGGTTCCCTACTCTGAGACCGGACAGTCGTCGTCTTGGGTGGTGGAGCCACCTCCTCAAACAGACGTGTGTCCCCAGGGGCCAGGGCTGGGCAGGGCAGTTCCGGTCCCGCCAGGCAGATGCCTCCCGGCGGCACCCACTCGTCCCCGAGGCTGCGCCCGGGAAGTCAGAGGGGCGGGGCTGAGGAGTCGGGGCTTTTCGGCAGAGATCTCTTTTACCTGCTTAGATGGCGACGCTGAACAATCGTGTGCCCCGCCCCTGTTGGAGCTGGTTTCGCGGGCAGAGATGATTGGACCGGAACATTCTGGACTGTGGCTTTCCCGTGTTAGGTGCTGAACTGGCACAGGCTCCAGGAGACGGTTTGGCTGCTGCGGGTGGACGAAAGCGTGAGTCTCTGAAGTGGGGGCGGGGAAGCCGGGGTTGTCCCCACCCGCAAGACGGAGGCCCAGCTGGCTGCTCCGCTTTGTGGCTGGGGTGGCAGAGGCTGGGCCACACCCAGGTCCGAGGGGCCGGAGGGAGGGCTGGGCCTGCATCTCTTTGGATGCATGGGCCCCCTGCTTGTCCGCTGCGGGGCTGCAGGGGGGCCTGGGTGGGGAGCCGCCCGGGGTGGGGTTCGGGCGCCTGAGGCCCGGCAGAGGTACGTGTGTTTCCTGGAGGGCGCAGCTCGGCCGGGGCGCGCAGGTGAGGAATGGTGGCCGTTACCTCCTGAACCGGCTGCCGCTGCGTGTGCCGTGGCCGGCGTGGCGGGGCTTTTGTTCCCGTGAGCGAATGGACCATCATCAATCTGTCGAGGGTGACGGGAGTGGCGGCGCGGGAGGGAAAATTGCAGAGGAGTCTGGTGGGCTTTGCCTGCCCGGAAAATGAGTTCAATAGACTGCAGGTGATCAGTGCTATTTTACAGGGCAAATGGACCGTCCAGCACGGCGTCAGGGCCGCCTCCGCTCTCCCACTCCCACTCCCCTCGGGGCTCGCAGGGGGCCCGTGATGCCGCAGACGAGGGGCGGTCCCTCCCGTGTCCCCGGCTCCGGGGCGGCAGTGGCTGGGGAGGGGCTGGCTGGGCCGAGGGCTGCAGCGAGCGGGGCAGCCCAGGACTGTTCTGCTCACACTGTTTGCTCTTCAGGGCGGACGGTGAGTGACAAGCGGCAGGACAAGATTAACTGCCATTTCTCAGGCCTCAGAAACCATAAATTGCAACAGCCATAAATTTGGAGCTGGGTCAAGTACGGAAAACAATTCTTCGCTAATTTTTCTCTTAATTGCATCCCCAAGGGGAAGGTCTGGTGCTTCCTGGTGGGGTGACTGTGCACAGACCTCTCCTGAGAGTGGCCACGGACCGCGCGCGAGAGGCTGGCCTGGAAAGGGCCGGCACTGCCTGCAGCTCGTCCTGCCCGGGCCCTCAGCCTCAGGAGGGCCTCAGCGATGACGCCCTGCCCCTGTCCCTCCACGCCCACGACACCGCCTCACCCCTCCAGGCAACCGTGAGTGCACGTGGGAGGGAGCCTCGATGCTCGCCTCCCGGCCTCCGGCCTCCCTCCACTGTCCAGGCTCCTGGTCAGGTCCGGCGAGTGCGTGGAGGCCAGTGGGGAAAGGCAGCAGAAACTGCCGGATAGAGCAGAGACCTGGTCCCACGTCCCCTCGGGTGCTGACGGCAGGCGCCGTGCTGTCTCCCTGCTCTCGGGCCGGGGTGCGGCTGCCGTGGAGAGGACGGGAGGCTGTCCCTGGACCTTCAGGGCTGCAGGAGGCATTGGGGGCAGGGACCCGACTCCTTGGCATTTGGTGGCATGAGGGGGTGACTGACTCTGCCGAGCAAACCAGCCAGAGAAGGGCCCTGGCTGGAGCCTGTGCTGTGTGGGAGCTGCTGGCCACGGTCATTTTCATGCCCTGTGGGGCGGAGCCCAAGGGCCTACAGATTGGTGGTGGGATGAGGCCAAAGGGCTCAGAAGAGCCCAGGTCCCCTGAGTGACCCTCGGACCCCCGCCTCCTGCTCTCGGGCGGGGCCCTGGTCAGCAGCACTGCCCCACGCGGTCTCAGGACAAACGCACGTCAGACAGGTCCCAGAAAGCACCACGTCTGCTGTGGCCCATCTGGGGCAGAACCTGGAGAAGTTTCTGCCCCTCCGGCTTCCTCTGAGCTGCCCCCGGCCCCTTCCTGCTGGGAGCAGCCCCGAGCAGGCAAGCCTCGCGGGAGCACTGAGTAGCTCCATGGGTGACAGAGGCCAGGAGCGGGCCAAGCACATGGGTGCCCGTCACGGCCGTCGCTGCCCCTTGCGGACGCTGGGGGACCAGGCCAGGGCTCACCCCTGGACACCGACAGGCTAGTGAGGGCGCCCATAGGACTGACCCTGTCCCCAGGGAAGCGCCGTGTCCACACATGTTCCCTGAGTGCTCTGCGGTCAGCGTGGAGAACTGAGAGTGGACAACAAACACAGGCCCCCGAGCCCCAGATGCCGGGGGCGGGGACCTGGCAGGCCGGTGAGGGACCGAGGCCGCCGTGGCCAGAGGAGGGATGCGGATTGATGTCGGAACACGGGCACACAGGAAGTTTCAGGGGGGAAATGAAGACGGTCTGCGATCGTGCTACCCCGGGGCGAGCCTTGTTAAATTTTTTATGCATCCCATTCCAGGCCCACGGGCTTCGAGACATATTATTATTTTCCCCAAATTGGGCTTCTGCTCCCCATCGTTTTATGTCCTGCTCCCCCCCTTACATATCATAAGCACTTCCCCGTCCTTAATGGCTTCCACAAATTTCTTTTTTTAATTTTAAGGATTCGCAAAATTGCATTTTACCGATGTTCTCTGCCATTTAACCATCTCCTTCTTGGTAAATGTGGAGGTGTTTCTGACTTTTATTTTTAGATTTTTATTTATTTATATTTAGAGAGAGGGGAAAGGAGGGAGGGAGAGAGGGAGAGCAACATCGATGTGCGAGAGAAACACGGGTCTGTTGCCTCTCACACGTGCCTGACAGGGACCCGAACCTGCAACCCAGGCACATGCCCTGGTCGGGAATCGAACCGGTGACCCTTTGCTTTGCGGGACGACGCCCCACCCACTGAGCTGCCCGGGCCGGGGTGGTTCTGACTCCGACGTTCCCGGTGACTGGCCTTGTGACTCAGAGGCTGTCCCATGGATCACAGACCCCTCGTGATTCCCTGGGGGAGAAAACCCCACGGAGCGAGGTCCCGTGTGTTTGGAGATGCGTCCCCGGGGAGGTGGCCCTGCGGGGTGTGGGGGCGGCGGGCTCCCCGTGTGACAGATGGGAATGTTTCGCGTGGGGATTTCCTCTATGACTGAGGTGGAATATGTTTTCCTGTGTTTATTGGCTCTGTTTATTTCTTCCCCTGTGAATTGTTCGTTCAAGGCCTCGTTTGTTCTCTTGGAGCCCGGGGGAGAGCCTCTGCCGCCCACCGGTTCCGGCTGGTCCTCCCCCCTCCTGCACGGGGGTGTGAGCGGGGCCTGGAGGCGCGGGGCCCTGACGGCCGGCCTCCACCAGCCCTCGGGGCTCCGTGTCCGCCCGAGAGTCCGAGGAGGGGGTCGGACAGCACGTCCCCGGTCTCGGTCTGAGCCGAAACAGCCCGTGAATGACCAATGGCCACACGCGCCCGTTTCCTGAGGGAGAAGGGCTCGTGGACGAGTCGGTCGGCTTCACTGCAGGTTCTTCCTTGGTCTCTCAGCTTGGTCAGCGGCAGGAGCGTGGGGAAAAGGGACCAGGCTTGGGGGCCATCCGGTTTTCACGGCTTTGCTCGCGTGTGTGTCTGTGTGCACAGGTGTGCACGTGCGTGAGACCACTGGATCCCAGAGTCCAACCCGCTGGACATGTTGTGGGGATGCGGTCCCCTCCAGTTTTAGGGGGCCGAGTCTGACGCACAGCACCGCAGCACCCCCTTCTCCAGGTCAGCCGCCCTGGGCGCACCCCCTGGGCCAGGAAGCACCCACTGGCTGGTTCCGAGCCTGAGCCAAGTCCGATTGGCTCTGAGTCAGCGCTGGTGGTTGCTACGGCGTCTCCGAGGGTGTGGCAGGGTGATGACGCAATTAGCGTCCCCTCGGTGACAGAGGTGGCGGTGCCGAGGGGCTGACTTGGTGGAACCCGGTGACCACGGCAGTGAGGAGCAACCCGGGGGGGACATGCCCCCGTGGGGGGGCCACCTCTGAGCCGTGGGCAGGGCGGTAGGTGCCCCGTCCCATCCCCTTGGGGTGGGGGGTGGGTATGGCGCTCTGCCCTTCATTTGTAGCAAATGTGAGTAGCTCGTGTGGCTAGAACCGCTGGCGATGTTTCAGGAAATTTATTTAGAATTCAATCTGTACCTTGTGACTGTCAGCGCGGCTTCTGGGGAAGCGTGCTCGGCACAAGCCACAGCAGTGCGGGGTTATGGACTCCGGGGGAATATGCATGATTTTTATGCACTGTGTTTATTGGCACATTTGTGTTAATAGCCAATAAGATGATATTGCTATCTCGATGCCTGGGAGTCTCTGTGTGTCTGCGGCTAATGAGTGGGGGCCTCTGGGCACCGGACTGAGGGGGAGACGCTGGCCGCGGGGCGCACGGAACAGGCTGCAGGCCCGGCGCCGGCTGGTGGGGACGCTTAGGGGAGGAGGGGGCCTGGGCTCCGTGCGGGGGGCAGGCCACGGAGGGGGTGCCGGCTCGCTGACACCGCCATGTGACATTCCTTGGGAGGGAGCACAAGCCCCAGAGACGCTCGGTGGGCAGTGAGGTGAAGCCGCAAGCACGGACTCCTTCCGGAAGCTCCGCTGCTCCGATTGCTGCTTCCAGACCACGGTCAGGACCTGAGACAGCGGCCCCGCCCACTCTGCTCCGGCCCCCCTGGGTGAGGGGTGGCACCTCTAGCTATCTAGGGGACAGGTCACCCGGAAACAGGACAGCGAAGGCTTGTGATAATGTTCTCAGCACAAACATCGCATTAGTGCAAAAAGTGTGGGGTGGAAAAACGAAACCAAAAGGAAACCTGGGACAGGACAGGGGCCTCCTCGGCACCTGGGAATGTCATCGGCGGAGATGCCCTTGCGTCCGCTCAGCGGTGGCTGGCGGAGATTTTAGGCTGAAACCGGCCCCAGGAACTCACAGCCTTTGTGGGCGCCCTGGGCGCTGCGTTAGAGGCATCACGGACACTTTCGCCTCCACTGCCCAGGTGCTGGGTTGAGTCCCCTCTGTGCCAGGCTCAGGGATGGGGCGGCGTTCCCGGTCCCGTCTGGCTGTCCCCTCGGTGCTGCCGAGGGTCCCGAGCTCAGATGGCCAGGCGGGTGCCATCTGTGGACACTGCAAATATCCCCCTTTAACAACACTCCCGACCGGACCCCTCTCCTTAGGTGTTTCCAGGCCTCACGGCGTTGGCGACACTGTCATAGCTCTATTATGATAATGGAAGAAAGTCACACGAGGAAACAAATGCATTTTGAGGCTTTTTGCTGGCAGCACAACGGAAGCCCCATCCTGCCGGCTGGCACTGAAGAATCAAGAACAGTTTAGTCGGGGGCTGTGAGCACTGCGCCCGTCACCGGTAACGGATCTGCTCTGGCGTTCGCCTCCTTCCCGGCCCCGCCGCTGCACATCGGTGAAAAATTACGTTTTTTCCTCGGTGCCACAACACCCGTCATCTTTATAGGCGCACGTGGTGTGAAGCGCCTCCCGCTCCTCGGCCCGTCCCGCCTGCCGTTTACCCGGTTCTCCGCACCCGGGGTCAGCGCCTCCCCTTATTAATGTCCTGTGTGATGGAAGCCAGCGTCCGGTGCTCCCGCGGCAGCCGGCACACGGCGGCTGCGAGTGTGCAAAGGGCAGGCGGGAGCCCGGCTTTATTTTGTTAACCCCCTTTGTTTACTGGACCGGCAGTCAATCACAGCCCCTCCCCCTGCCCGGGCCGCCTGCCTCCGAGAAGCAGCGGCCGAGCCGGGGAGCCAGGGGAGCCAGGAGCCCAGCTCACCGCGCACAGGCAGGACCCCGTCTCTGCACGTTTCATCCCCGGTCAGTGAAGGTTTCCTGGCTCCGGGGGGTCTGGTGAGGGCAGGCTCTCCCAGGTTGTACTCCTTCGGGGGCACGAAACGGCGGGGGCGGCTGTGGCCAGAGTCGCCCCAGGGACCCCATCCTGCACTTCAAGCTGCGATCCTTGGCCGATATCCACCCACGGCCATGGATGCTGGCCGGCAGGGGGGTCAGTGGACTCTGCTGATGGGCTGGGCAGGCCCACCACCCCGCCCCAGCCTGCCCATGTGGCCGGGTGGGAGTGTGACCGGGGTCCTCCCCCACTTACACACAGGTAGCACAGACTGGAAAAACACAAGCACGCTCCTTAATTTTAAATATTAGATAATTGATGTGAAAACCAGGGTGTGCGGGCCAGACTCCGCTGGACCAGGGGCTGGTGCTGGCTTCCACCCCTGCCTCCCCCCCGAATCTTGAGCTGGCAGTGGGCCTCAGTCTTGGCTTTTGGGAAGGGACGAGGCCCAGTCGTCTGGGTGTACCTCCCCAGGCCTGCCTGCCTCGCACGGTCCTCCTGGCCCTGCAGCTGTTGGGGGCTGAGCAGCAGGGAACATCCCAGGGGCCAGCGGGCGCACCCCCGACAGCAGGGCCAGCGGCCACCTCCCTGGCCTCCAGCTGCGGTGACAGTCCTGTGCAGCTCTGCAAACCCAGGCTTTGCAGGGGCCTTGTGGGGAGGTCAGGCCGGGGTGAGCTCTGGGCTGGAGATGTTTGGGGGTCCGGGAAGGGGAAGGTCTGGGGACGTCGCTGACCCAGCGAGGAGAGACCCTGCAGGAGAGAGTCCGGCAGGCAGCGCAAGGCCTGCCTGGTGGCTCTCCGTCCTCAGCGGCACAGCCGGCTCCGCACCAGCACGGACGAGGCCAAGCTGACGCGCTGCTGACACCAGACAGGGAGGGGAGAGAGGTCTCCTCGCCCTGGGCCGGTCGGTGCTTGTCTCGAGGCGAGAGGTGACGTGTGCCCCGGAGTGGGGACGGGCAGGTGCCCCGCGGTGTCTGGGCCTGGGGAGGACCCCTGAGCACCACCCCTGACTCGCACGTCACTGCTTTCTGCAGCTTGTGGGCACATGGGGCTCCCGGCGCCCGGCTCAGGGTGCCCGACGCCCGGCGTTCTGCTCTTGGTGCTGCGGGGGCTGGCCCGGGGCCGAGGCCAAGAGTGTCGGGGCGTCAGGCTCTGGGGGGCCATGGCTTCTGTCCTAGAGGCAACCTGTGGACGCCTCCTGAGGGGCCCGGTCGGGCCCGTGTGGACCCAGCAAAGAGCCCCTGGCGTTCAAGGTGTGGGGGCTTGTCCTGTTTCCATGGCTCCCGCTTCCAAAGGTGATGTCGGGACCTGCACCCCGGGCATGCTGGCAGCTCTGTGGGCTCTGCATGGGTGTCCGCCTGAGGCAGCCGATGGCAGTTGGGGGACCTGGCCTGGAGTCTTTCTCCAGCTGGGCCCAGCTCCAGGGTCTGAGGTGCCCCCCAGAGCGGGTCCTTGGGGTGAGAGTCACCCAGGACGCCTGTGACGCCGCCGCCCCACCCCCACACTCTCAGGTGCTGGTGCAGGACTTGCTGGGGATGGCCACTGTCTCCAGCCCCACAGCTCTCTCCGCCTCCACCTTCCAGTCTCCCTCTCCCTCCACATCCTCGCAGCTTTGAGAGGACAAACTTCTGCCCCCGACCTGCCCTCTGGGTCAGAACTGGCAAGAGATAGGTGGGAGCTCAGGAAGGCGGGGCTTGGGGCTGTCACTCAACACTGCCCCCCACCCCCACCCTGTTCCCTGGCCCCAAGGGCTCTGAGGCTGGTGTGAGGGCAGGGAGGGGGCTCTTCTGCTCACCTGCCCCTTGTTCTCTGCCTCCTCTCTGGAGCAGGGCCCCGGCCCTCGGCCCTCCCTCTGCTGGAGGAGCCCCGGGGCAGAGGTGCAAGGGGAGCGCCCCGAAACCGCCCGGTCACCTCTGAGACCCGGCATGTGGGGTCGGCTGCCCTGGTCGGACTTGATGGCCCGGCTGGCCCCTGTCTCGGCGCTCTTCCAGGCGGAACTCTGTCGTCCCCAGAGGCCCGTTCAGTGGAGTGAGGCCCCCATCAGTGCTGCCGCGGGTCCCCGATTCTTCCCTCGGACACGGGAGGGTGGCCTGTCTGGGGGAACCTCCGGCCGGGCGGAAGTGCGGGGTTTTCTGCTGAGGCTGCTCCCAGCCCAGGGCAGCCTCGCTGTGTGCAGCGAGGGGCACCGGCAGACATGCACGGCGCTGCGGGGGCCTCCCACGGGCTGGGCTGGGGCAGCGGGTCGGTCCCACCCCAGCCTGGAGATTTCCAGGGAGCCCCCCGATGGGCGTGGGGGTCAGGGTGCCAGGTCTGGTTTGGATCAGACAGAGGGTGAGTTTCTGTCCTTTGAGGAGGCGTGAGGTGTGAGGGCTGGCCCCGCGTGGTCCAGGAAGGCCCTCCTCCTCTGAGCCTCAGTGTCTGCCTGCGCTCGTCGGGGCCAGGGGCCCCCCACTCTGTGGTGGAGTCGGAGGGGATGCTTGACACTTTGGGAAGGAAAGTAGAGCCCACGGTGCTGCCCACCCCTGCGCCCTCGGGCTGGGGCTGCCGTGCTCTCGGGTTCCTGCCCCACTCAGTTCAGACTCCTTCTTATGTCCGTCTACCAGCACCCAGCCACCCAGCCACCCAGCCTCCCACCTGTCTGCCCACTCTCTGTTCATCCACACACCACGTTCAGCATTCAGGCCTTCCATCTGTCTGTCCACTCATCCATCACCCGTCTGTCTAGTCATCATCCACCACCTACCCATCCATCATCTACACATCCATCTACCCACCATCCATCCATCTGTTACCTACCCACCCACCATCCATCCATCCATCCATCCACCATCCATCCATCTATCCATCTACCCACCATCCATCCATCACCCACCCATACTCACCCATCATCCATCCATCATCCATCCATCATCCATCCATCCATCCATCCATCCATCATCCATCATCCATCCATCCATCCACCATCCACCATCCATCCATCACCCATCCCTGCATCTGTCCATCTCCCGGTCCATTTCTCATGTGTTAGGCACCAGGCAAGGCTGCATCTATGTCCCTGCCCTCAGGGGGCCAGGCTCATAACTATGGGCTTGGTTTCCCTGGCTCCCCACTCCTGAGCCTTGCCGGGTGGAGGAGACACAGAGCTTATGATTTGTTCCAGCCCAGGCAAAGCGGGGTGAGTGCTCAGGGGCGAGACAGCCCAGTCCTGGCTGGAGGCCTCAGGAGAGGCCGTGCGAGCTGAGCCTGGATCCTGCCGGGCTGGGGTGTCTGTGTGGGGGGCTTTCTGTTCAGGGGGAGGCCCGGGGACGGGTGGGTGTCTCTCTGCAGAGCTTCCCTCAGGGAAGGGCTGGGGTTTGGCCCCCTGTCCCCTCCCCACAGTGCCTGGTCTCCCCCCGCTGGCCCGTGGGTGTTGTGCACAGACGTGTCCCTCCCCAGGGGGAGTCTGTGTGAAGGAAGCTCCAGACGTCACGTGGGAGACGGTCCTGCACTAGGGCAGCTGCGGCCCAGCAAGGGGTGTTGCAGGAGGGCCTCGCTGGCCAGACCTCTGGGCGCCGCTTCCGTGCCTGGCAGCGTTCCCGATGCCGTCAGTGCGTCCCCTCCCACGGGGTTCACGGGCAGGAGCGTCAGGAGGCCCCTCGGAGGCCGGGCAGGTGGAGGGTGGCGAGGGCCTGGCGTGCGCCAGGTCTTCCCCCCGGGCCCTCCTTCCTGGCCCGCCCGTGGGCTGGCTGGGGCAGCCCGGCCAACCTAAGGAGAGCGGGGGCCCGGCTGCGGGCTGAGTGATTGGTATGCATTGTTCGGCTTCTTTCATTAATTCCTGCCGGCGTGCGGGGTTCGGGGATGAACAATAGCAGGGCCGTGCGGATCAATACCAGATTGCTGATAGTGCCTATCTGTTCTTGGAGCAGATTAGGTGATAAATGGTGCGGCCCACGACTTTGACAGGTGTGTGCTGTAGAGCCCAGGCCGGCCGGTTCTGTAGGGCCCACGGCAGGGAGCCGGGCGAGCAGAGAGCAGACTTCCTTCCTGGTATGAGCCCCTCAGGAAGTGTCGCTCAAAGCCACAGACAATGCGCTTCTAGCAAGAGGGGGTGGGGCGGGCGGGTGGGACCTGGGCCCCCCGGGGGAGCCTGCAGGGTCTCTTGGAGGCAGGCGACTGGCTTACAGGTGGTAGAAGCTACTGGTCCCTCAGCCATTGATGGGCCCCCGAGGGACCCCCGATGGCTGGAGCCCAGAGGTCCAGAGGGTGCGCCTCTGCCGGCCGGGATTCCTCAGAGGGAGAGCGACAGATGGGGAGGGAGCCAGGTTGGAGCGCGGGGCCTGAGTGGGCTGTGCCGAAGGGTGGCCGTCACCCCTGGTGGCTCTCAGGGACCTACCGGCTCCTTCTCCTGCAGTCCTGCCGAGCCGCCCCCTCCGATGTCTGCACAGGGGGCTCTGGCTGTGGCCACGCCTCTGGTGTCCACTCTGCAGACTGATCAGTCGCTGAGGGTGACGTTTTAGACCGCCCACCCCAGCTGTCCCGTCGCCTCGTCTCCGGCCGGCCACGCAGGGCGTGTCCCGCGGGCACCGTGAGGGAGCAAAGGCACCGAGAGAGCAGCCACCCGCGTTAACCGCTCGTGTGTGGGCAGGAGCAAGGCAGCCGGGCGGCCCCTGAAGGGCCAGGTCTCCGCTGCGCTGGGTCCCCGGGAAGCAGCTGGAGCTCACGGCCCCCTCGGTGACAGCGGCCGTTGTGTGTTCGGGGTGTCATGGAGAACAGAGCACCCCGCCTTGTTCTGTAAAGTGGGCGGAGCTTCCCCACCCCCTTTGACAGAGGGAAGTCCAGGCTCACATGTGACTTCTGTGCACCTGCCTGAGAGGAGGGGGGCCTGTCACTGCCCGGTCCCTTCTGGGGTGAACGACGGCCCACGGGTGGATGGACTTGGCCATCTGAGCTGCCCTGAAGGTCACCCCCTCCAGGGAGGAGGAGGCG
The DNA here is from genome assembly GCA_004027735.1 of Carollia perspicillata. Classification (NCBI taxonomy): domain Eukaryota; kingdom Metazoa; phylum Chordata; class Mammalia; order Chiroptera; family Phyllostomidae; genus Carollia; species Carollia perspicillata. The sequence goes on from PVKM010017499.1 coordinate 21,070, forward strand.
GAGGCCCCCAGGGAGCCCTGGTCCCCAGGACTCGGTGCGGAGTGAGAGGCGTGGCGGGGGCTGGGCCATCGCGCGGAGCACGCGGGGCAGGCGATGCCAGGTGTGACATCTTAGACTCCGCTTTTCAAAATCTCCAACAGCTTCCGGAGGAACGATTTGACATCCTTAACTCCAGCACCAGGCACAGATGAAGCTTATGGCAAAATTAACATAAATCGTTAGCATTAATCACAAGGTTATTGATAGCCGTACGCAGGCCCGTGTCACGGCGCTGGCCAGGGGTTCAGGTTGCATGGCGTTTCTTCCCGCCGTCCAGGCGTTGGGCCACCTGGGGCGGGGCCTCCGCTTTCTTTTCTGACTTTCCTCCTCAGCTGGGGCTTCCGGGGACACCCCCGTTCCGACCCCCGGCCTCTCACTGGGCTGCGACCTTCACTGCCTCCTCCTGCCGTCCCCCACTTCTCTTCCAGAAACCCGGTTTCTGGTCCGGGTCACGCTCCATCCCGTCTGTGCTGTCTCCTGCCAGGTGACGAGTGGGAGCGACACAGCTGGGGGGACGGTTGTCAGTGGGTGGCCTGCGCAGATCGGCTGCAGTTGGGAGCCAACACATTTACCTACGTGTTCGTCCCCAAAGCTGGGGCCCCCTTCCCCCACCGCGTCCCCGTGGGGGTGTGCTGGTCACTGACTGACCCCACCCTGCCGGGACACGGGTGTGCTGTTCGAGAGGAACAGGAACTGTGCTTTCTCCAGGGCTCAGCGTGCTGGGGGAGGGGACACAGCCCCGTAAAGCAAGAGCAGGGCTTCGCTGTCCCCCTCGGCCCTTTGAGGGGTGCAGGCAGGACATGTGCTGTCTTTGCTGCAGGACGCGGGGGAGACCCCATGGTCTGACCGGGTTCTCGGTCTCCCCCCACGCCGTGCGGGGTGGCGGTGAGGGGTGGGTCTGCCCGCTGCGCCTTCCTGACCACCCTGGGCTCCTTGTGGCCTGGAGAGGCTGGGACAGGGCGCGGCGCCCAGGTCCGAGCTGTGGGAGTGGGCCCGGAGCAGTCGGGGCAGACGTGGGGGCGCCCGGGCGCAGGATTCCCGGCTTTGGGTCGTGGAGAGACTCCTGGGAAGACCAGGCAGAGCCCGGAGCAGCCCCCAGCGCGGGGCTTCAGCGGTAGGGACGCGTGCCGAGGACGAGGGAAACCGGGCTCTCCCTCCGCAGTGACCGGAGGTGGCGTCGCCTCCCAGGGAGATGGGGAGCGAGTTCTGTGTCCCCCAGAGGTGGTTGACCCAGGCTCTGTGGCCACTCGAGGGGGAAGCTGGGGGGAAGCAGACGTGAACCGGGGACCAGGGTGGAGGGCACTGAGGGTCGTTGTTCGCACGCGGAGCCAGGACCCCGGTGCTCGAGCCGCGATCTGAGTAGCGAAGGGAGACGAAGGCCAGCCTCTCGTCCCCACCCCGGGCTGAGGGGCAGCTGGGGACCCGCCCCGGCCACACCTTTGTCCTGTGCATGCTATGGTCGGGTTCAGAGGGCCCAGGGCAGTCTTTGACTGGAGAGCTGGGTGGGCGGGGGCGTCTGTCACCTCCTCGCACGCCGCGAGGGGCCCAGAGACTCCAGGGAGCCTGGCTGCCGCACGGCGTGGGGTCCGGACCCTGCCTGGGGCTGGCGGGGCGCTGAGGGCTGGCTCCCCACTCTGGCCCCTCTGACCCTGTGCTTTCCTGCCCCCAGTGGAGGGCAGGGCAGGGGCTGCCTCCCCACCCCCCGACGCCCCCCACGCCCCTGCTCCATCGCCGGTTTGGAGAATGTCTGCATATTCGGACCTGGGTCCCTGGATGCTCCTGTCACGTCTCCCCCTGTTGTGGGCCCGGAGACGACACCGACGCCCCTGCTGCCCCTGGTGGTCCGGGGGTGGCCCCCGCCCTGTCTCCTGTCAGGTGTGGCTGGTGAGGGGAGGACGGCATGACCACGGGGCACTGGGCACCAGAGAGGGCGGCTTGCAAGGACAACGGCCGGCAGCGATGTGGCTGGACAGCTGGTCAGGTGAGTGGGGGGTGGCAGGCCTGGTGACAGGGCCGGAGGAGCAGGTCCTGCCGCGTGACGCAGTGTCCAGTCCCGTCCACGGGCCGTCTCCCCAGGGGGCAGGTCTCCGGGTCGTCCCCCAGGGCCCTGGCTGCCCAGACTGAGGTGCTGCGTGGAGGCGTCTGTGACGAGACACCAGTGGCTTGACGTGGGGACAGTGGGAGGTCCGCGGGGGTTTTAATGCGTGGGCGTCACACACGTGTGCAGTCCCCAGCCCCCGGATGCAGGCGTGACCCCCGCGCAGGACGGCTTGGCCCCCGGCAGGCCACCTTTCCGGGCCTGCAGGACCCCGAGACCGCCGTCTCGTCACCAGTGTGCGCGGTTTTGGAAGGGGAAGCGCCGTCGCGGTGCCAGTTCCTGCGATCATAAATGATCATAATTAACAAGGCTGCTGTATATTTATGTTGGTTTGTTTTCAGACACTTTTCATCTTATTTTGAATTTTTTCATATTGTGTTGACTCGAAACACTTCTGTCTGTACTGTGGCGTGCTCTGCAGAACTCAGGGGAGCCGCCTGGTTGCTTCGTCCCCAGAGGCAGACCCCAGCCCCGCGGCGGCGTCCCTCCGTGGCCAGGTGCCCGGGGCGGCGATATCGGCTTCGCCGCACGTGCTGGGTATCGGAGGGAAGGACGTGGAGCCCCGCGGTCCCTCTCGCTCTGGGACCAGCAGCGAGCGCCCTTGTGGCTTCTCCTGCCCCCCGCCCCCCCCCCGCCCGGTCTCCAGCGCTGCCGCAGGAAGGCACGCGTCCCCGCGTCTCAGGGTGAATTCTTGGTAAGCACGAGCAGGTAGCTTGACGATGAAAACTTGCTCCGTGTCTGGAAATGCCTGATGCCTCCTGGTTAAAGCCCGGAAGGGGACCCCTCCCTCCCCTTCTGACGCTGAGAGAGAGGCTGTGGTCCGGGACCCCCGTGATCAATAATCTATAACCCATACATTGATCTGGGAGGAGCGCTCAGAAAACACGAAGTTGGGGGGAACGGATACAAGGTGGACCTCGCCCCCATCCCCCCGGCTGGTAGCACTGGGTGGCGTTTCTGGGGGCGCAGGACCCCCGGGGAATACACTCCCAGGGCTGAATTGGTGGCGGGCCTTTCTCCCTCTGAGTTGCCCCTGCGCCCCTCAGAGGAGGGGCTCCCCCACGCAACACTTCCCATGTGGCCGTCACCCCCAAGTCCCTGCAGCTGGAAGAAAGGAAAGTGTGTTTTTCTTCTTTTTCCCGGCTTTCCCTGGGTTGTGATTTTAAACTTTTAATATGTGCATGCTGGTGAAGCATCGTCCCTGCTTAAATTATTTGTCTCCCCGTATGGCAGTTTTGCAGGAAAATGAACTATTCGTGTGGCTTTCAGGGCCTCCGTGGGCTAAAATTGCGGCCTCAGGCCAGGTCTGCGCAGGCAGAGACCACAGATGGCGGCGGCTGCGCTCCCAGCTCTCCTGTGCTCGTCGGGATACGTCCTCCAGAAGTAAGAGCAATTTTATTCTTTAAAAAAATGTTAATTCCGCAGCCGCTGGCAGTGGGGGCTCCCTAGCCAGGGCCCTGGTGGCTGTTGGGGTGTCTTGCTCCACGGCGATTCGTCCCTGCCAGGACGCGGGCCTGTCGGCTGTCCCGCGTGGGAGCCGAGCCCAGAGTGCAGCTGGGTGTGGGGATGGCTGGGGTCCCCTGCAGAGGGGCTGGAGCCCCGCGAGGGATGGAGGGGAAGCCCGGGGGAGGGAGGGACGAGGGCTGCTCCGGCGGCCCCTGCAGGTCGGGAGGGGCAGCGCGGCAGTTACCGGGAAGCAAGGGGCCCAGGAGCAGAGGGAGGAGTCTGGCCCCAGGGTGCCCACGGTGCATGGAGAGGCTCCCACGGGGGACTTCTGGGGAGGTGGTGGGGGGTGCTTTGAAGAGGGCAGGAGGGAAGAGCCGTGGGGGCAGTGGGCCCTGTGGTTTGGTGCTGAAGCCCAGGTGGCCCTAGTTCAGGCGCTGGGGGGCTGGTGACGTGTGGACACGCGTTTTCACAGCCGTCCCCAGACCGGGTCAGCAGCCCCTTCTTGTCTGTCTGTCTGTCCTGCCCTGCTGGCCAGGGGCCCCACATCCCAAGTTGCATCCCAAGTCCCACCAAGGGACGGGCTGGGCCTGGCCGAGGAGATGCTGTTCTCACGAGGTTTGCGGGGGTTCCCTTTCTGCTTGCTCTGTGGTAAGCGTGTTGCCTTCCCTGCCGCACCTGGTGCTGGCTCTCTGAGGTAGGACCGTGTTCTTGGGCCCGTTTCACAGATGAAGACACTGAGGTGCCGCAGACAGGGCACTGACGTCACAGATCACATGGGAGTGGCTGTGGCCGGAGACTGACCAGTGGGTGAGCCCCTTCCCTCACCTGCGTCCTGCACGCCTCCCCCCCGCCACAGCCCACACTAGCCTGGGACCTTGGGTGAAGGGAGGGGGACCTTGGAAGGCAAATCGCCTTCCTGTCGTGGATGCTGCCCCTGGGGGGTGCTCCACGCTGACTGGGCCACTGGGGACCTCCAAAGGAGTCAGAGGCAGGAGGACCCGAGGTGGCTCTGCTGCCCTGTTCCTGTCTCAGGGCGCCTCCCCCAACTTTAGCTCTGCCCAGGGGCCCTTCCCCTGGGGTTCCTGTGTGCGCCGGTCCCTCCGGGCACCCACCGTCCCTGTTTCTCACCCCGACGGAGCCCACGCTCGTCCCTGTGCCCATCTGGGGTGACGCGGGTGTCCTGCTGCTGCCTGATCACAC
>PVKM010017500.1:0-25869 GCA_004027735.1 Carollia perspicillata
CTCTTTGGAGAAAAAATAGGCCTAGAAGGACCTGGATAATGGGGGTTTTGTCTAGATCTCAAGCCTTTATCCAGGCTGGTCTAAAAATTACTGTTTCTCAAATATGTTTCTTCTTTCTGAAATGTTTCCCTGCTCCTTCATTTTCTAGTTAGGAACAAATATTCTTCAAAGTATAGAAAAAAATCACACCTCACTTGTGTTTAGGTCTCTTCCATTGTTACAGTTTCACATAGAGCCAAGCTTCTTCCCATTATAATGTTTGTTTTAATTATAACTTGTAATAATGTATTTGACTATTTGAATAAAATTTGTCTCCTAATTTTTTAAACTATTTTGAATAGTTAAAAATAGCTTTAAAAATTAACTCTTTGAATAAAAGAGCTCATGAAGGAAGGGATTATGTATGATTTTGATCCCAAATTCATTCTTAACCTGTAGCAGAATACTTGTCATTAATTACTAAATTGACTGACTTAAAAAAAAAAACACTAGCAATGTGAATCTAGCAATGCATAAAATTGATTTCACCCATGCCTGTGTGGCTCAGTTGGTTGTGCATCGTCTTGCAAAGTGAAAGGTCCCTAGTTTGATACCTAGTGAGGCCACATGCCAGGGTTTCAGGTTTCAGGTGCTAGTCTGCGTGTTTATTAGAAGCGACCAGTTGATGTTTCTGTCAATGTTTCTCTCTCTCCTTCCTTATTTTCCCCTTTCTCTAAAAATAAATAAATAAAATATATTTTTTTAAAAAATTGGTCCCATGTTGTGACCAAGTGGGATTTAATGCAGGAATGCAAAATGGGTTTAACAGCTAAAAACCAAACAATGTAATATACCATATTAAAATAAGAAATGACAAAAAACAGATGATTATCTCATATGATTTAGAAAAAAACATTTGATAAAATCTAATTCCCATTCATGATGGAAATGGTCAGCAAACCTAGAGTGCAAGATAATTTATTCAGTCTGATAAAGAGCACCTACATAAAACATAGCCACAAAATGGTGAAAAACATTGTTTTTCATTTAACCAAGAACAAGGCAAGACTGTCCACTGCTGCTACTTCCATTTAAAATTGTACTGGAGCTCCTGGCCAAGGCAAGAAAAAGAGACATCCGTCTTAGAAAAGATGAAGTAAAATAACTTTGATTTCCATGTGGTATGAATTTTATAGAAATACTAATCAATGTATTTAAAGAGTATTAGAATTAATAAATAAGTTTAACAGAATTTCAGGATAAGAGAGCAATTAAAGATAAGTATTTATACACATATTTTGCAGCAGTAATTAATATACAAATGCATGTATGCTAGTAATAATATTTGTACTTATAATATACTGGTAATGAATATTCAAATAATAAATTTAAGAAAATAATTCTTTTAAAAATAGCATTTAAAAAGAACAAAATACTTAAGTACAAATTCAGCAAGCAAAATTCAAAACTTGTACACTAAAACTAGAAAACATTGTCAAAAGAAATTAAAGATCTAAATTAATGGAAAGATATTCCACTTCATGGATCAGAAAACTTAATATCACTAGTATTGTCACTATTTCCTAAATTCATCTAGAGATTAAATGCAGTTCTTATCAAAATCCTAGCTTGATTTTTTGCAATAACTAACAGTCTAAAAATAAAATTTATATAAAAATGCAAAGGACCTTGTTTGTCGTGGCTCAGTGGATTGAGTGTCAGCCTGTGAACCAAAAGGTTGCTGGTTCAATTCCTAGTCAGAGCATGTGCCTGGGTTGCAGGCCTGTTCTCTACTTGGGAGTGTGCAAGAAGCAAACACACATTGATGTTTCTGTCCTGCTCCTTCTCCCTCCCCTCCCCTCTCTCTAAAAATAAGTAAACTTCTTTTTAAAAATGCAAGGGGTTCATAAAAGCCAAAAAAATCTTGAAAAAGAACAAAGTTGGAAAACTCACACATTTCCTATTTTAAAATTTACTGCACTGCTACAGTAATCGAGCGAGTGTAATAGAAGTGAGAGGCCAGAAATAACCCCTTACACTTATGGTCAATGAAAAGGGTGCCAAGACAATTAAAAGGAGAACAATAGTCTGCTTAATAAATGATGGTAAGACAACTGGATTCCCATTACAAAATAATAAAGTTGAACTCCTACCTTATAGCATATACAAAAATTAACTCAAACTGGATCATTGACTTAAATATAAGAGTTAACACTATGAAATCCTTAGAAGAAAATTTAGGGTAAACCTTCTTAACTGTGGGTTAGACGACAGTTTCTTAGACATTACACTAAATGCATAAGTTAAAAAAAGGAAAAACATAAATTAAATTAGATCAAAATAAAAAAAATGTTTTGTGCTTCAAATGATGCCCCCAGCAGAGTAAAAACACAACCTGCAGAATGGGAGAAAATATTCCTAAATTACATATCTGATAAAAGATTTGTACCTAGAATGTATAAAGAACTCTTATAATTCAATAATAAAAATACAAATAACCAAATTATAAATGAAAAAAACATTGACTAGAATTTTCAAAAGAAAATATGTAAATGTCTGAAAAAGTATATGAAAAGGTGATTACTAGCATTAGTGTATTAGTAAAATACAAATCAAAACACAATGAGATGCCATTTCACTCCCACAACCATGGCTCTAATTAAAAAGATAGACAATAACGACTGTTACTGAGAATGTGGAGGAATTGGAATCTTCAGTCATTTCTGGCAGTAATATAAAATAATGCAGCCACTTTGGTAAATAATATGGCAATTCCTCAAAAATATAAATACATAGTAACAATATGACTCAACAGTTTCACCCAGGAGAGTGAAAACACGCATCCACAAAACCTTGTAGAGATTCACAACAGCATTATTCATCACAGCCAAAGGGGAAGGGTCCCAAATGTCTACTCACTGAACTGGGTAGAGGAATAATATTTGTCAATGAAAAGAAACAGTGTTAATACATGCTGCAACTGGATAATTCTTGAAAACATTTTGCTAAGTAAAAGGAGCCAGTGGCAAATAACCACATATTGTCTGATTGCATTTCTATAAAGTGCCCCGAATCTATAAACAGAAATTAGATTAGTGGTTGGTGAGGAATAGGGGTGTCTTGGGGAGACAAAGAACTTATGGTTTCTCTTAAAGGAGACAACAGTATTCTAAATGTAGTTTGTGGTGGTGGTTGCACAATAGTGTAAATGTACTACAAAACATTGAATTCTACACTTTAAATGGGCAAATTTTATTATATATGAATTATCTCAGTAAAGACATTTAAATGAATGAACAAATTAATACTAAAAACAATGTTATACATTTAAGATATTTTAAAACAAATATACTAATACAGTCAAGTTTGCTGTATGTCCAATGGATATAAAATGCAAACTCTCCCCGTTGCTCTATTAATTAGAAATCTGCATCCATTTATTCAGCAGGTTTTCCGGAGGCCACCAATAAGAACAGTTGGAACGCATAACCTGTGTGTCATTATCATTCCTTAAACAGCCTTTGTTTCCTTCCCAACTCTGAAACAGTACTTGACTTTTCATCATGGCCCTCTAATTAAATCCACCACCAAATTATTAGTGAACTATGAAGAGTTCACCAAAATATTTATGTCGGATTCACAGAGAGGGAAAAGATTTTAACAAATTTCACATGGAAAATCTTAACAAGTTTGCCATTTGACATGTTGAGCATTTCATAAGTTCTTCCTTCTGCTGTCACTCATCTCTCATTTTTCCCTACCTCGTCTAAACCCTGCCGTCTTGCTTATGCAGAATTTCTTGGTGATGTCACAGATGTACTCATCTTAAGTGCAAACTGACTCACAGCCCTGGACATGCTTCCAAGGAAGTTTATTACAGCTTTAACTCAAAACTGTTGGCATTTTGTTGCCTGCACACAAGCAACATTTTCTCTATATCTAGATCCTTATCATTAGATAGCTAAATATTATTAAGGTATTTTGAAACACTGAATTTGGTAATGTGAATAATTAACATGTAATTAGTACATAAATTTTGCAATTTAATGGGACAACCATTTGTTGACACAATGTATCAGAGATATCATGTAGATCCTGGATATAGCCAAATATGGAAGGAAGTTGCAGTCCCTGCACTTAAGAAATTCACAATCCAGTTCTTTCACAAACATGATCTAAATTAACATTCTTCCAGCTCTGTAAATAAACTAAGACAAAAGGAGTAAATTAAAGTTCAAGGAGACCATGTTGAGTCATGTACCTAGTGCTCAGATTTATATTAAAAGTTTCTACTGTTTTTTTATTTGACTAAGAAGTCACACTGACTATAAAACAGTTTGTATACATTATTTTAATTATGTTTCATAGGTTTCCATTAACAGATTCCAAAAAACTTCAATCAGTATACTTTGTATAAATAGCATTAATTCCTTCATCTCTCAGGGTTCTTATTTACATAAAACAGAATTCACAATAGCAAATTCGAACAGGAAGAAATTTATGACCAGGCAATCAAAACTGTGACTGATTCTCTGCTGCGATGGTGACAGGGGTCAGTTGCATTTTGGTGCTGAAAAAGGTTTCTGGACCCACACTTTCTGGTTTTGGAAAACAAGGAAACAGAACCATATAGTAATAATATCTGATTCAGATTGTAATATTAATATATATGTGCTACTTCCTAAAGAATGGTTCCAAAATGTTTGAAGGTGTGTCTGGCAGCAGTACTGCAACTGTCTTCAATATTTTTTTCCACTGGCCTATAATTCAGATGGTTTCTAAGTGATGAGGTATGTGATAAAGAAATGAATTCTATGGGCACAAGTTCTATAGCCTTACTTCCTGAGACTATGAGTTTCTTGATCATAAGAAATATTAGATAGGATAATGTTGTGAAAAATAAAGTATTTCATAAGAATACAGGTATTACTTTTAGAACTGTGATGGGCAAGGAAGTTAAAAATATGTTCAAGGTCTGTCCAGAAAACATTCAGCCACTGTTAATATAAAAACACTTTGTGTGACATTGACATAATCTGGCAGCCAAAGAGAGTGGACTGGAATGTGCATGGGGGAACAATGACAACTTCATTGTACTAGTCGGGGTAGGGTGGTGGGCAGTAGACAGTGTTAAGTGAGCATGTGCCCTGTGTAGCCAATGCATTCAAAGTGACTGAGCAAGTACAGCAACAAATCTGCATCAAATTTTGTGTTAAGCTTGAATATTCCTCCATGGAAACTATTTGGATGATTCAGAAGGCTGCAGCTATGGGCAACTGGGGATTGGCAGCTTCATCAGGACAATGCGCCTGCTTATGCATCATGTCTTGTGCCTAGATTTTTGGCCCTGAAATGTCAAATCACCCAGGTGACTCAACCCCGCTACAGCCCAGGTTTAGTGCTCTGCAACTTCTGGCTTTTCCCCAAACTGAAATCACCTTTGAAAGGGAAGAGGTTTCAGACCATCAGTGAGATTGAAGAAAATATGACAGGACAGCTGACGGTAACTAGGAGAACTGTGTGAGGTCCCAAGGCACCTACTTTGAATGTGACTAAGACATCATTGTCTTATGTTTCTTGTATCTTGTGTCTTCTTCAATAAATGTCTCTATCTTTCATATTACATGGCTGGCTATCTTCTGGATAGGCTTATTACAAATTATGTATTTCAAATAAGAACAAACTTCCCTCTCTTAGGATGTACTTTATATGCCATCAGGTGATTTGATATTTAATTATGTAACAATATGGAAGGTTTGGGGTTATTCAACATTGCTGCCATTAAATCAGCCACGTGGGAAAAAATCAGCTTTGATGATGGCCAGCCTGTGTTTTACATCTATATATTACCTCCCTTTTTTCTACCACATCCACAGTGTTAATGAATTCATTAAATAAATTCCAGGGGTACATGGGAAAAAAGACTGACTGATATCCTTAGAGTGGTTGATTTTGTTAAATCAGTGATTCAGTTCATCCTCAAGAGCTGGATTAGTACTTAGGGAAAACAGAATCTCTCCTAGATGTTGGATTCATTCCAAGAAGAAAACATTCCAAATTTTTACCAATTCTCCATTTTTCATTCTTACCCCTTCCAAGTCCCTGGCCATCCTGACAAACCATTCTTTAGCTTATTTTCTTATGTTTAAGTGTCAGTGATACTTTAGAACATATTTCCACCAAAAAAAAATATTGTCTGCCTTTAAAAAAGTTTTCTCTACTTTGTTGACTTTCAGGGCCAAGCCCAGGTGGAGCTGTAACATCCCAGGAGTCCACTTCTAGCAAATGCAATCATGCCATATAAAGCCATTTGCAAGCTAAGCTTGTGTATTTTTTTCCCTCCACACTAAAAGAGGAAACTCCATATGAGGCTCAAGTTTTGATCTGAGGGAGGGTGGGCAACACAGCAGCAGTGAGCTCATGGAGAATGTTATCCACCTGCTTCAGAACTTGTTCACTCATGGCTACACCCCATCAGTCACTTCAGATTACATGCAGTGATTCTGGTCGTGCCACAGTTATGGCTTGCTGGATTAGAAAACACCTTGTTCCTGATGTGCAGTTGAGATTGAGTGGGCACCTGGTGTTCTGTGACCAGGTAGTTAGTCCTAACCATGGTCCAAGTGTAAACTGAGAGCTAAAAAGGATTCTACTGTGATGTGTCTAATGCAATTTGCCTTTCATTCAGATCATGCACAGACATTTCAAACACCATTCAATGTGCTTGACCAAAATGGTCAAATGACGATGCTGTTTATACCTTAGACTCTGCATAAGGCCAACAGAGAGCACTCTGCTTCCTGCAGATAAGGAGTGCAATTTAGGAATTTCAGACAAGTAGAACCTGAGGTAGGTTACCAACAACAGACCTTATTACTTAAAATGCTAAGGGTTTACTTAAAAATGAGAAAAAATATTCAGTACGCGATGGAAAGAGACTTGACTTGGGCTGGTGAATACACAATGCAAATATACAAACTATGTGTTATAGAATTGTATACCTCAAACCCATATAATTTATTAACCAATGTCACCTCAATAAATTCAATAAAAAAGAAATTAGTAAATGTCTAGGAATATATGAATCATCAATACTATTATCTAATTTGGAAAGTTGAAAATACCAATAATAACATATTTGACATCAATATATGATCCAAAAAGAGAAAGGTAATAAGAGACGTGTTCCAAGATCCTAATTATATAGGATAGAAAAGATTTTGATTTATCATTGAATTATCATGCATATATGGTAAAAGTAGAATGGCAACCACTAAAATAATTGAAATGTATGTAACTTCCAAAAAATCCAAGGAGGAAATGAAATGTAAAACAGCAATCCAAAAGAAAAGTAAAATAAGGAAAGGAGTATAGACAAACTAGGACAGAAAAGGCTGAAATAGGAACAGAGAAATCAATTCATACATATCTGTAAATGCAATATATATAAAGGAAATAAAGTCCACATCTCCAGAGGAGAAGTTCCATCATGTTTTTAGAGCAAGAAAATATGTATTTGCATTCATTGGCCTGGGTAACAGAAACAGTGTTGCGTTGCCTACACCACTCCTCCCCGAAGGCAGCACAGTTTAGGGCCGACCAAGAACGAAGTTCCATGGCCTGTGATTTATCCCGTGGAGGAAGGGCTGAGTGTATGAGTGAGTGAATGGCTTCCCCATCTGTGTGGGATGCTGCCGAAGTGGTCTCTCTCATCCCATTCAGAGTACTAAACCATGACCTACGTAAGTGAGTCAGGAGAAGCGCTGGGGAGAGTGACAGATAGAACTCTTGGAGGACGTTAAAGGTAAACAATTTCTAACCGCATCACAGATTCCATCAAGAACCTGCCCACAAGCCTCTGTGAACATCTCACCTGTAAATCCCCCAAATGACCCATGGGCACCCCAGCACTCTCTGCTTGCCTCATCTACATACGCAGCCCCACCCCACAGCCAGCTCTTCATGTGTGATTCCCACTGTAAGAAGAGTGGACTGTGGCAGAGAGCTAGTGAGCATGAACAGAAAGTCAGTCAAATCTGTGGACCAGAGAGGGACAACCAACTTAAGTTTTAGCACCATGTTTGAGAAAACGGAAGAGGCTGTCAGAGCTTGGCCTGGTCCTTTGCAGCTTTAAGAGAAGGCATACAAGATTAAGAATTCTGCCACAAGAGGGAGCAAGAAGCATGATGCAAATATACCTATAGACGGTCTGAAATAGCCTCAAAATCTCCAGCAGAACTGAAGGAAGGTATTTCTCTCCGGGAGACAAATAGTAAAAACTGGAGGAGGTGATTGCTATTTTAAGAGTGAAGACAGCAACACAAGACTTCAAGGAACATTAAAAAATCCAGGGTAAAATGAAACAACCAAAGGATCTTAATAGTCTTCTGGTAACTGAACACAATCTATGATTCACCAGATAAAGAATTCAAAATAGCTGTTGAAGGAAGCTCAACAAAGTGCCAAAAAAAAAAAAAAAAAAGAAAGAAAGAAAATTCAATGGAATTGAGAAAATAAAACATGAACAACATAATGAAAAGTCTAACAAAGAAATAGAAACATAACAAAGAACCAAGTAAGGGAATGCAGCCGATAGTATTACTCTAGATATGTCTGGTGCCAGATGTGTGCTTGAAATATTGGGGGACAACTTTGTAAGTATAAGAGTGTCTAACCACTACACGGTACACCTGAAACTAATACAAAATAAATTGAATGTAAACTGTGATTGAAAATAAAAATGAAAAAAGGAACCAAGTAGAAATCTTGGAGCTCAAAAAAAAATTAAAGAAGTGAAAGGTGAAATAGCAAGCATCAACAGCAGACTGCTTCAAGCAGAGATAAGACTGTGATATCACACAGAGAAACTTCTAAATAATCCAGTTAGAGGATAACAAGGAAAAATAGGATAAAAAAGACTGGAGAAAGCCTTCATGAGCTACAGGTTATCATTAAAAGGATCAATTTACAAATTATTATAGTTCCAGAAGGAGAAGAGAGGAAGAAGGGCAGGGGAAGGGGGTGTACAGAAAGCTTATTTAAAGAAACACTGGCTGAAAACTTTCCAAATACAGAAAGAGATTTGGACATCAAGTTTACAAAGCTCATATGTCAACAAAGTAAACTTAAAGAGAAGGCTGAAATAAGTAAAATCAGAAATGAAGGAAGAAATATTGGAACTGACCACAAAAATATATAGAATCTTGTGTGACTACTATGAAAAATTATTTGTCAAAAATTTAATAATCTATAAAAACTAATACATTTCTAGAAACATACTGGATAATGTAGAAATAGAAAATCTGAAAAGACCAGTGATGAGAAGGAGTAATTTAAAAACTCCCAACAAGAAAAAGTCCAAGAACAACTGGTTTCACTGGTGATTTCTGGCAAATATTTAAAAGGAAAATTAATGCCAATCCTTCTCAAAGTCTTCCAAAAAATGAAAGAGAAAGAATATGTTTGAACTTTTTTAGGAGGCTAGCATTACCCTGATATCAAAACCAAATAAGGATAGTACAAGAAAAGAAAACTGCTGATGAAAATCTCTAATGATTATAGATGCAAAAAATCTCAGCAAGTTATTAGCAAACCAAATTCAACAACACATTAAAATGATCATAACCACGATCAAATGGGACATATTCCTGGCATGCAAGGATGGTTCAACATATGTAAATTAATAAATGTATTTCACCACGTTAATAGAACAGATAAAAATAATATCGCCTCACACACACACACACACACATGCACAGCAAAAATTAGAAATTCACAAATCCACTATCAAAAGGGAACTATCTAGCAGATATAACATTACATCTTAATTAATTGAATATGTTCTAGTTTTAAGACTACAATCAATTTTTAAAATTGAATACCATAATTTATGTTTGATCACATTGGGATTACATTGAACTCAATAATAAAAATATTGAGTAAAATTACAAACATTTAGAACTTTAGAAGCACACTTTAAATAGCTAATCATTCAAAGAAGAAAAGTTAATGTAAAAAAAAGAAACTACTTTTAAATGAATGCTAAAGAAATTTCCATATGTTACACTAGGGGCATATAGCTAAAATCATAAAGGAAATTTTATTATTTTGAATGTAAATACATTAAATTAATGTGCTAAGTATCTAACTGGAAAATTTCAAAAAACAAAACAAAGTAATACTATAAGAAAATATAAGTAATAACAATGAGATTGAAATAAATATATATTCAACAACCCTAAAATCTGCTTGAAAAAACTAACAAAAGAGGAAAATTTTTAGCAAGCTGTGATTAAATCTAACATTTAAAAAACATTGAATCAGGAAAAATTACAAATTTAAAATTTTTATTTATGTTTTAGAGAGAGGGGAAGAGAGGGAAACATCAATCAGTTGCCTCTCACACACCCCAAACTGGGTACCTGGGCTTGCAACCCAGCATCGTGCCTGATGGGGAATCAAACCCATGACCTTTCCTTTGGTTTAGCAGGATAGCACTCTACCCACTGGGCCACACCAGCCAAGGCAGGAAAATGAGCATTTAAAATGTAGTGAAAACAGCACTTGAGAGAAACATTATGACCATGCATCCCTCTTTGTAATTGTAGGTCATCAGCATATATCCTAGAATCTATCAAAATTTACTCAGGAAGAATTAGAAATCCAAATGTTCTTGTTACCACTGAAGAAATTGACTCATTATTTACAATCTTCCTCACACCAAAACCAAAATATCCACTTGGTTTTACATACAGATTTTATTAAACATACAAGGAATTATCATTCAAGCTCTTATAAATGTTTTCACAAAAAATGCAAATGCAGAAACAAATACCTTGGAATAAGCAGAATAGTCATCACCTGAATTTGTTTGCATCCAAACGGTCAGTACCTGTGAATATATTATCTTAAAGAGCATGAGGGTCTTTGCAAAGAGCATGAGGGTATTAAGGACCTGAATACCCTAGATTATCTAGGCTGACCTGATGTAACTACAAGGGCCCTTACATGTGAGAGAGAAGCAGAAGAGGAGTGTTAAAGATATATGACAATGTAATTAGGTTCCAAAAGCTGCTATGTTGCTGGCTTTGAAGATGCAAAAGGGGCTGTGAGCCAGCAAATGAGTGTGCCCCTTGGAAGAAAAAAGCAAGGAAATGAATTCTCTCTTAGAACCTCCAAAAGAATGTAGTCCTGCTGGCAACTTCATAATAGCTCGGTAAGACTTGTGTCAGACTTCTAACCTACAGAACTGTAAGATAATAGGTTTGTATTGTTTTAAGCCATTAAGCTTATGGTAATTTTTATGGCAACAATAAGAAAACTAATGCATTCCTCAACTCATTTTATAAAGCTAATATATTCATGATACAATTTCCATATAAATTCAGAAAAAGAATGGGAAATTATATGTTGGTTTATTTTGAATTAAAAAAGCAATTAAAATACAAGCAAAATGAATCTACCAATGTATAAAAAAATGAAATATTTAAAAGTGAGTATGGTTTAACAGGGATGCAAGGATTTTTAACATTGAAATATTAAAAGAGGAAAACCATACCATAAGCTCAACAGATTGGATATCTTTTCAATAAAAATTCATTACATATTTATGATAGAAAGTCAAACCAGCATTAGAAGGGAATTTTCTTAACTACATATATTCTAGCTTCTGAAAGCCTTCATAAAATAATCTAGTGAAATGCTAGAATAACCCCTTTTGAAATAGGAAATAAGACAAAGATTCTCACGATCACGTCTTCAATATTCCATAGGTTCTAATTAATCAGGAAGATAATGATAAGACATAAATAGAACAAGAAAAAGAAAAAAAGCAAAACTGTTTTTTATTTACATATAATACAATTTTCCCATGTTTGTAGAAAGGGATTTACTGAGGGCTTTGTTGGTATCACTAATATATTTAAGTTAAATGGTATGCACACTGGTATACGTGATAGTATTACCCAATCCTTTTAGATATTCTTACATATGTGCTAGGACAAAACATTTTTAATCACAGGTTTTATTTATTTTTATATCTGCAATCTCTTGTCTCATCATATTGTATCTAATTTGGTGTTTGGCTATCACTTTCTTCCCATGCTTTGTTAGTTGTGCTATTCTGAACTGGAGTTAATAAAGATAAGTTTTTACATAACTCCACAGACCAGGATGGCTATGGATTATGTTCCTAAATTTGGATTCTGTTTGTTCTCCTGTTGACACAATCTTAATCTTAAATATTCACTCCTTAAAGAGCCATATTGCTAACTAATTCATATTCCATTTTCATTTAGCTGAAACATGTAATTCTAAAACAAAGAGCATAACTGAATAAACCTGTACTTTACTGATCTTCTGAGTTATCCAGTCAACAAATATGAGTTGCGTGGTATGTGTTGAGAATTCTGTTTGGCACTGTGCTTTATGCAGCTCACAGTCTAATAGGAAAGGCTGACAATAAGTCAGTGAAAATGAAGCATGCAGCATTTTGTGTCAGATTATGTTGGAAGAAGTCAAGAGGGCAAAATGAAAAATCTTTTTCAAATAGGGTCCAGCACTGGCATTTGGCAAAGTTCTGTTATATCACAGTATATTCAGGCAAGCAGTTTAAAATCCAAACTTCTTCTGCATGGGAGGAAGGGAGGGAGGAAGGGAGGGAGGAAGGATGGATGGGAGTGAGGGAGGAAAGGAAAGGACAGGAACAAATGTGAGGCAGGCACCAAAATGTTTGCCCTGGTCCTCACATTAAAAAATTTAGATACTATCCTGAAGGTGTTGGATACCAAATTCCTTGCTACTTATGCAACAAAGTGAGAAACTAAGTCTTAGACTTCTAATATATTATGCTCATCATGAAAGCAGAATAGATGAGAAAACTAAAGAAGTTAAATTATATACTAAAAAATTCTAGATGAAATTAGAGGTGAGATCATTAGAAGTTAAAGGTGCAGACTTTTGAACTAGAACCCCAAAGGTAAGTCTGTTAGTCTGTTAACCTCTTCAAGCTCTTTTATTGTCTTCTCAAGTTGCATGATTAAGTCCTGCAGTCTAAGGTATGGCATCAGTGGGAATAGAGTTTTTAGGAAAACTATGCGATAATGTGTTCCTGCAATAAACAGTTATATCATTAAGGAAAAAAATTAGCAAACAATACAATTGTTTATATAACAATTTTCATGCATGAAAAGTTTATTTCTACAATTAAATTGAATTAGCTTACGATGCAGGGGAGATGTTAACTTACAATACTTTATAGGCTTTTAACACTTTAAAATCTATATCCTGAAGTACTTACACCTCAAATGATTAAGAAGAGTAATAGGAGTGATTAAATTTCTGCCTTAAAAAGGTGTTAAATAAGCTACTTCTCTAACCCATCTTGTAATTACTCTCTGAAATAGTAACTAGGCATCAACTCTATAAATACAAACACTGTCATCTTGAAGGACAAACTTCAAGATAAAAATAGACAGTTTTATATAACGCCCTCCAAAACTTCATCTCAGCCACCTAAACTTGTATATTTGCAGCAAGCAAGGCCTTGACAGGCCCCTGAGGGTGCCATACCACTCTAAGTCAAATGCTCTCCAGGATTTGTCCTGAAGTTATTCTGTGGTCGAAGTGATTGTCATCTGAGTTCAAATATTTGGAGTCAAAATAAGTTTTACCCTATCTTAAGCTATAGAGCCAGGAGTCTTGATAAATCAGTTATCTAAACGTTTAAGTAAACTTCAAAGGAACATTTAAAATAAAAGAATGAAGCAGTGCATGGATATTCTATGCCTTGCATGTATTTTGAGAAGTAGGATGGTCTTCTATGGCAGGGGTCCCTTACTCCTGGGCCACGGACCAGTACCGGTCTGTGGCCTGTTAGGAACTGGGCGGCACAGCAGAAGGTGATTAGTGGATGAGTGAGTGAAACTTCATTTGTTTTTATAGCTGCTCCCCATTGCTCGCATTACTGCCTGAGCTTTACCTCCTGACAGAGAGATCAGCAGTGGGATGAGATTCTCATGGAACCCTACTTTGAACTCTGCATGCCAGGGATCTGGGTTGTGCGCTCCTTATGAGAATCTAATGCCTGGTGATCTGAGGTGGAGCTGAGGCTGTGATGCTACCGCTGGGGAGCAGCTGCAAATACAAATTATTAGTAGCAGAGAAGTTTGACTGCCCTGAGACCATAATAAATCAATTGCTTGCAGACTCGTATCAAAACCCTATCAGTGAGTGACAAGTGACAATGAAGCTGCATCAGGTTGCAGGCTTTATAGTGGTGAGTGAGTTGATGTACTTCCATTGTACAGCTGCATCTGGTGACAAGCTTTAAGTCAGAATCTGACACTTACTTTAGTCTGTGCGTGGCCTGCCCATTATTTTATTGACCCCTTCTGTCAGGGCCTCTTTCTTGCACTGTGCACTTGTCTCAGTCACAGTTTTGGTAAGCCCACATGCTAACCCTAGCCAAAATGACTAAAAAATAAATGTCACTGTCTTCCACAGATTCTGCATTTATGGTGAGTTCTATAATTATTTCATTATTTATTGCAATGTAATAATCATAGAAATAAAGTGCATAATAAATGTAATGCGCTCGAATCATCCTGAAACCATCCACCCCTACCCCCGGTCCATGGAAAAATTGTCCTCCATGAAACTGGTCCCTGGTGCCAAAAGGTTTGGGGACCACTATTCTAAGGTGCCAGGACGCCCATCTATCCACAGTATTTCACTACACATGACAATTCTGTTTCCTGAGCATCTGAAACTTAAATCTGTGGATTGCTCTTTGTTCAACCTTTGACTCAGAAGGGACAGAGTGATCTTATTAAAATGTAAAGTAGATCAAGTAGCACCACTTTCTCTTAAAACCCTTCAAACACCTAGTGTGGCAATTGCTATAAACTCCAAGTACTGTAACGTGGCCACAGAGCTCCGCACAACATGGTGAGTGCCTACTCTCACTTAAGATGATGCTATATCAAATAGGCTACTTCCTCAAACGCTTATGTGCATGTACAAAACAATCTGCAGTTCCTCAGACACGAAAAGCCCTTGTCTACATGAGGATATATTCACTTGTCCCAAAAGCCCAAAACACTGATCAGTACTTGACTAATTCCCCCAAGCCTTCAGGTCTCAGCCCAACTGTGATTTCCTAACTTTTTTTGAAGAGACAAGACGATTATCATCCCCTAATCTAATTTATACCCATTATATTTTCCAAGCCCAGTTATGTATTCTCTCACAATGAAGATAAACTAAATGCAAAGAATAAGTTGATAGGAAGGAGTTATATTGACATATTGGGATGAGCTACATTCCAAATGAATATATTAAAAATGAAACAAAATGCATTACAATGACAAAAATAGGTGACCATACATTATTGATTTTATTTGACTGATGTAAATCTTTCACTTTTAAACATTACATACTAAAAGATCATTTTGTTTCATTTATCACTGCTTATTCAGCATTTGCTCAAGGCCTCAAACATGATAGATTATTTTTATAACAAATTTATAAAAAATAAACATAGTTGTATTAAATGAAAAATGTGTAGACAGATATATAATTCAGCACTTTGAAAGCAATCTAGCACATGGCAAAGGATCAAGTGATATTTTGGCCATTATATTTCAAAAAAAAGGTGGATTGGTAAATGTTTCCTAAGGTTTTGCTAACACCTATTTTAGTTTAAAGTAAAATTACCAGTACTGATTTAAGACAATTTTATATAGCAGCTTATGTAAATAACATATGACATACTTTCTGTATGACATACTTTTATTTGTAAGTCCAGCACCATTTGTTGAAGAGTCATTTCTTTCTCTTTTGAATCACTTTTATATATGTTTAGGGCTATTTTTAGACTTTCTCTTATGCTCCATTGGTCTATTAGTCTATCTTTCCATTATTACTATACCATCTTGATGTCATAATTATTAAAATATAATAGTATAGCTCTTCTAAACTCATTCTATTTTGAGTGTTTTGTTTATTTTAGATCCTATTTTTTCATACAGACTTTTAAATAAATTTGTCAATTTCTAAAAATAAATCTTTTAGAATTTTGGTTAAGATTGCATTAAATCTATGCTTATCTCGGTATAATTGTGATCAGCATGTTCTTGTCTTTCAATCCATGAGTAAGGTCTTATTCACTTATTAGGCCTGATTTAAATATGTTAAACTACTTCATGAGTATTTTACTTTTGATGCTATTGTAAATGTTTTCTGTTTTTCACTTTTCAATTGTTCCCTTCTTATTTATAAAAATATAGTTAATTTTTGACTCTTGACTTTGCCTTCAGTAACTTGTTACCAGTAAATTCACTGCTTCATTCTAGTAGATTTTGGTGATTCCTTGAGGTTTTCAATGCATATAATCATATTGTCTTTGCATAAAGTTAATTTTATTTCTTCATTTTCAATTATTTATTTATTTCCCTCACTCCTTGCTTCATTGTACTGGCTAGTAACTATATTGATAATTATAAATTTTTCATAGATACATTTGATCAGATTTAGGAAGTTCTTCCTATTGTTCATATGTTGAGAGTTTCTTTTATTTATTATAAATAGGAGTTAATTATAAATATATGATAATTCCTCCCACTTTATTCTTTAAATGTGGTGAATAAAATTGGTTACTTTTTAAGTAACTAAACTAGTCATTAATCCCTGAGGTAAGCCACATTTGCTTGTGATGTATTATACTTTTTATATATTACTGGGTTAAAATTGCTAATAAAAGTTTGCATAATGTCAGTATTATTTTGTCCATAAAAGTTAATGTTATTAACCAATTAAGTAGCTGATAACAGATAATAAATAGTAAAGAGAGGGATAAGAAATTTTTATAAGAACCAGTTTTCCAGTGTTTAATGCAAGCCTCCATACTTTCATTTTCTCTCATTTTGATGTTACTGTTTAATAATATTAGTTAAAAAGTGAATTGAGACAATTAAAATACAAAACTACTGTGACAGCATTTTATTGTCCCTGGCGAGGAGGGACAATAACTGGATGGACAAAATAAAGAACAGCATCTGCTACAGGGAATACTCAGAAGTGGTATTGGTATAGCAATTTGTTTATTCTGACTCCTTCCTGGTAAGTAGTTATCAAGGTTCAAGAAGGTTTACCTGGGTAGTGGAAACGGTAGCTTATTCTCCTTAAACTAAAGGAAAGTTCATTCATCCATTAAAGATGATGTAGATGCCAGTATAATCTCCCTCTCAATCCGTGCTTTCTCCTAACTAATAGTAACCTTGAAAAAGGGATAGATACAAATTCAAATACCTCCAACTTCATAGTCTCCTCCCTTATTCCAAGCCCAGCCTCCTCATTATTAGAAAAGAGTAGATGAGTTTATAATTAGTAACAATTTTTTTATCACTTAGCTTTCTCTAGTTGTCTGTTTAACCTAGTTTAATACTACAGAAATTTAATCCTATAAATACCAGCCTAATTAACATGTTTAACACACATGTACATGGTTTTAAAAATAACACACACAGTAATAGCATAAAGGACAAAAATATCATCATTGTCATCTGTCAAGGAAGGAAATAAAAGAAAAAATGAAGCTCTCACTTATTCAGCTCTTCATGTTCACCAGGGCAGTGGCTATTCTCTTTTATTGTTATACCGCTATCTAGTTCCTTTCCCTTTACTCGGCTCTGTAACCAGCAGTTTAGGACATTTTGCCACGCAGAGTAGCTTACACTTTTTTGCCTGAGGTATATAAGCAATTTACCATTCTTCCTGGTCAGTGTTGTAGTAGATTTTCTAAAATATTTACTACCAAACCTATTTCACTTTGATATACTAGAGGTATTAATCCAGGCAATGTGACTTTGCTTTCTGCTTGCTGGCTTCCATAATGAAATTAGTGGTCTAAAATGTCAAATGACAATTTTAGTTTTCAATTTTTATCATTCCTGGTTTTCAGTTGAAAACAAAGGAATATAGTTTGATTAGTTTTAATAGAAAGGAATACTTAAAAAAGAGTGTAGTCAGCTTTTACAAATATTGGCAGGGTTGAAGCAACAACTCTTGTTTGAGTTCTGAGGAATGAGGTTCTCTGAAGATACTTCTGATTCTGTCCTATCAAGCTGCTATTATATCAACAAGCCATAGCAAAACTGTTGCTTCCAAGAGCATTTGGACTCTGCCACAATACTATCAGGAAAATATATAAGACCAAATTCTGAATTAAAGTCCTGTGTGTGTGTGAGTATCTGGTTGGCAGAACTGTGGTTACATACTGAGCCTTAGCTGCAAGGGAGTCTTTAAAAAGGAGTTTTTATTATTCCATCTCCTGTACCTGAGAGGTGATTCAGAATGGCTGTTGAGTGACTTGTTGCAATATGCAAGACACTTGGTAAAAATACATCTTCTTTAATGAGTAAACATTGGGTCTACTAGAACCCAGAACAGAAAACATACAATACCCTAAAAGTTAGCTCCCAAATTCATAAATTTTCATATTCCAATAAAGCCACCAGTAAAACTTCAATAAGGCATTCTCATTCTTCCATTACTTCCAGATACTGGAATGCATGAAAATACCAGTGAATCTCAAACTGATGCATTCATTAACTTATTTATTTCCACATTCAATACATTTATCATGCCCATGTACTCCTGTGCAGAATAGTATATAAGGAATTTGCTAAGTCCACAGAATATGATACTTTCAGAGATAAATTCAGAAAAAGTATCTAAACAGTAAAGAAAATATTTACTGCTCATTCATGATGGAAGAGATCTAATAGAATATATCTACCACTAGATGCCTGCGGCCAACCTTGATGTATATACTGTACAGGAGTATCAGGCCAATTTGAAGTTCTAAAAATATGTACATTCAGCCTCTAAACAGGGTTCCAGCAGTAATGATAGAACCAATAGTGATGGTAGGGTTGACCTTGTTGAAGGAGGGCTATGTCATTTTGCCTATGCATAGTCTGCTTCCCTATCTGATGGTGGCTTTTCAGGATCATTGAGCAAGCAGTATTATGGATGTAAAGAAGGATGACTGATATTGACAAATGTGTCACCTTACTTTTTTCAATTGCTAAAAGTTTTTTCTTGCAGGATTTTGTTGGTGAGAATTCACAGAGATATATTCCAATTCAGAGACCATCCAGAAATGTTTATTCACATACTTCGTCTCTCACCACATTGCCATTACCCCTACCCATGTGACTACACTGTTAGCCACTATCTGGTCCATCCCTTCTTCTAGTTAAGTAGATAATAAGAGCGCACTACTCAAAGTTCTGCCATTGCACTCCCAGGACTCAATGATAGTAGATATAGTAACACTAGTTTGTGCTTCTAGATGGAGTAGACCATTTTAGCAACCCTCCAAATGTTAAATTTTATTCTATGACATCAGTCTAGAATTTTAAATCTGATTTTGAATCTTTCATGTTATATTATGTAATGCTATCAGGAAAAATGTATATTTTTCCCTCTGGATCTATTACATTTGCTTTAAATTTTCTACAGTATTTTTTGTTCAGTTCTTCAGAGTTTCAACTTATGTGAGCACATGGTTAGTGGATCATAGGAGACAGTTCAGTTTACTTGTTTTGACCCCATGTGCCACAGGCTACTTGCTATCCTAAAATAAGGAAATAACTCAATAAATTTTAATTTACCTTGGCCTGACATTCTATTCTAAATATTTCACATGTCCTTGAAGATCTGCCTTCAATTTAGTCTCCAATATCAATATCTGTGTAACCTAAGGTTCCATTTTATTGACAGCAAACAAAAACAACTCTTGACATATTAACAACAATAACAACAAAACAAGTTATTCGAAAAATAGTTGGAGTAAAGAATAGGATCAAAGGAATAACTGGAAAAGTAAGAATAATGGAAAAATTAAATGAGGGAATTTTAGGGGACCCCAAAAAAGACAATCTTCTCTTTAGGAAGTGTCCATTAAAGTAATTCTATTCCGACAAATTTCTTGAGTAATTTCTCTGATTGACTCAGTTTGTCACTGTTTTTAAGGGGTGGGCTTGAAGAGGTGATAGGCAGGTTACGTGGCAGTTAAGAATCAGTGGGTGTCCTGTGTATGGAGCCCTTTAGAGAGAGGAAATCACTGAAGGGAGGAAGCATTCACTTACTGTGCTACGCTCTTCTTAGGCCACCGGGGTAGGACAGAGCACCACTAACAGGCACACGTCATCCCCAACATTCATGAGGCTCATTCTTGTCTAACATGAATACATTTTCCCTTTGCTTCACCCCCAAAGTTAGTGGTTATATAAAGGTGTCATTTTTGTCTAGTAAATTCATTGAAACTCTAGTCTCTTCTAAAGAATTTACTGATTGTATTCCTTATTAGCATATCTTCTAAAATCATGACTCAGTAAGTCATTATTAAAGTTTCTCCCTTACGAGTTTCAGCTACTTATTTTACATAATTTAGAAGTTATAAAATATTTAAACCCTTGTAAAATCAATGAGGTGTATATTTTCATAGGTTAAAATTTGATTTTACTTGTCTGAAGCTAACTTTTATTTGCATTTGTAAAATTTATCATAAGTATGCTGAAAATAGAACAGAAAATAGCACTCAAGTTTCTGAGATAACTACTTAGTCATATGGTTATTGGATTTATTTTGGGAAGAGTTCCACTAAAGTCAAATAAAAGGCAATTACTAGACAAAAAAATGTTAAAGGTCTTAAACAAGATTCAAGAATGATAAGAATTGCAAAATGGTGGCATTGACACCACTTTTAACTTCTTGTCTCCTGGCTCTGGAAGCTTTTATTCGTGCCATTTGATCATCATTTGAGTTGGAAACCATTTGTGCAGAACTCTTTTTAGGATTGTGTAAATGTAAAAAAAGAAGACAAAGAAACTATTGTCAAAAGAAAAATTAATTTGTGTTCTGTAAATGAAAATAGACTGATTAATGGATACATTCATTATACAAAATATTTTATTTTATTCCACCTCCTTAAATAACCTCAGTTTTCTTATGCCTTTCTTCATTGTACTCTTACATTTTTCATTTGACTATACAATCCTGTTTCTGGTCTTTCAGATGTTTTTGGCAAAGAATCAGTGTTTTCTCCTTTATTCTATATGTTTGCCATAATGTGTGACTGACAAACTCTAACAATAAAAGGATACTTTTTTATAGGAAATAGTAAGTCACACTAACTCATAGTGCAAAGAGAGAAGGTTAAAAAAAACACCTTTGTTGTAAAGTAAAGAATACCTTGCTTATTCACTCCAAACTATGCCCATCAAAATTATTAGCACATCAGGAGACCAAAGGTAGGGAAAGGAGCTTGAAAAGAATGACTGAAGTGAGGGATTAGATCATGAGGCATATTTATGTACGAAGGCAATAAACTGAACAAAAATAAATATTATTATTACCAAGTTATGATATGGACAATCAAATATAAAACACAATATTCATCTTTAAATTATGGGGAAATATATTTCTATATTCATTATTTCTATTTTAATTGAATTCATTTGTCACCAAATTAAAATTAATTTATTAATTATCTATTTGAATATGCTAATTATAGAAAACCAAACAACACAGACTTTACTGTTTATAATTTTCATATCAAGAAAGAGAACCCTTGTATAGATGGAGGCATTAATTATATATTTACATGTTTAATTATATATTATTCATATATACAAAATTATATATAATCTATAGGATTATATATATTATAGACATACCCACATTGGGCACAGAGAAAATAAGGCATGTTTTGAACATTTTGAATGAGAAGTGTGAATGACAAAAAGGAGATTTATTGGCATAAATAAATATATAAGAATATTTTATAGGGGCAATTAGCATCTCTTGCTATAAATTCTGCCCCCACCCCTAAGGAATTTGTAACAGATGCAAAGATAAATGGATGGAAAATAAAGTTTATTATCTACTCAAAGATTTTTCCAGGTGAAGGGCTCAGATTCTCTAACAGGTGAAGCAAGAACAAAGCAGAGAGTAGTTTGTTGAAGGTGGGGAAGGGGCAGAGTCTATGTGGGGCTTTGCCAGGGGTTTGTCACTGACCTCAGGGATGACAGGGACATGGGGACGCTCTTACCTTGAGGGCTCCACGTGGGGTAGCAGGAAAATGTGAGGGAATCACCTGTCTGGTCAAACATACAAAATGGAGTTCAGTTCTTTATTACAAGAATAAATGTGGAAGAAATCATATAATATTTTAAATTGGTAGTCAGTAGAGGTAAGTTAAACAGAGCTTTGAGTTAGAGAGCAGAATGCCTGCACAAATCCGTGATTTAAGGAAAAAATTCTCTAAAAGGCTATGAAGAACTTGGGCAAGGCCTGAGCAGCCTCAGGGAAAGACGTTTGTGTTGGCCCTGGACTGTGCTAAGTTAAGCATTTATGAAGGAGAGCATTTGAGAATGACTAGATAAGAGCCACATAACTGAGGATACTTAAAATGATAAGAACACGAGGAGCAAAGATCACAGGGTAGAGGTTTCATTTTCTCAGACAAACTTCTGAAGAAGGCTGAAACATGATACATTTTTTTTTACTGGCTTACTAAGCTTGGCATTTCAGTGGATATTTGGATGGAGAATATAATAATAATCACCGTTATTTAGGTAGAATATTTTAAATCATTTAAAGAAAAATTATGCTTCTCTGAAAATGTTATCTACAAATATTTATAGTGTATAGCCTTTATCACACATTGTGTTAGATGCTCTGGTGTGTATAAAGATTGATATTTTCAAAAGCACAAAAATTATTTTAACATGTAAATCACTTCCAGAAAAAATAGACTTTCAGTCAGTTTCAGTCATTTTCAATGATATAGATTACATAATATGAA
Source organism: Carollia perspicillata (assembly GCA_004027735.1). Classification (NCBI taxonomy): domain Eukaryota; kingdom Metazoa; phylum Chordata; class Mammalia; order Chiroptera; family Phyllostomidae; genus Carollia; species Carollia perspicillata. Next base: position 22,853 of record PVKM010017500.1, read on the forward strand.
TCCTGACTTTTTCCTATTTGTTATATTCAATCAATCTTTTTCTCTGTGATAAAGTACAAAACTTCATGCTTTTTATTCTAAAAATACTTCTACTGATTTACTTAATACTTAATAAGTTTAATGAAATAAATTTTATAACTTTTACATATACTTTATAGAAAAAATGTGATCTATTTTCTACCTTTCCCAGGATGGGCATCCTTTTTATGTGTGCTACACCTGAATAAAAGAGATATTGATTGAGACAGAATATGTTTCCATTTTAGATCATTCTAATAAACTATCTTAATCCCTGAGATAGGGCGGAATGCTCTATGCTTAAAGGAATTTTCAATGTTTTCTTTAAAGATTTTATTTATTTATTTTTAGAGAGATGGGAAGGAAAGGAGAAAGAGGGAGAGAAATATCAATGTGTGGTTGCCTCTCATGTGCCCCCTATTGGGGATCTGGCCCACAACCCAGGCACATGCCCTAGTTTAGGAATCGAACTTGTGACTCTTTGGTTTGCAGGCTGGAACTCAATCCACCAAGCCACACTAGCCAGGAAATTTTCAATGTTTTAAGACATGTTTTTTTGCAAAATTAAGGAAAAACAAGGGATGTCCTCTTCTATTTCTAAAAATGAATCATACAGCAATAATGTTGTTTGGGTAGTTCATATTCCTAAAACTCTGGGCATACAGAGTTCGCCTACAAACCTATTAAAAAACAGGCCAATAGTTTAACAGACATCTCACCAAAGAAGATATATAGATGACAAATAAGCACATGAGAAGATGCTCCACATCATTAGTCGCCAGATAAAACCAAGTTAAAACAACAGTGAGACACCACTATACACATATTTCAGTAGCCAAAATTCAGAATAGTAACAACACCAAATGCTGGTGACAATGTGGAGCAACAGGAATTCTTGTTCATTGCTGGTACGAATGCAAAATGGTACAGCCACTTTGGAAGACAGTTTGGCACTTTTTTATAAAACTAAGCATTCTCCTACCATACTATATTGCAGTTGTGATCCTTGGTATTTACTCAAAAGAGCTGAAAACTGATGTCTATTTAAAAACTTGCTTATGATTGTTTACAGCAGCTTAATTTATAATTGCCAAACTAGGTTGCTTCAAAGTTTTGTCCTCCAGCAGGTGAATGAATAACTAAATTGTGGTCCATCCAATGGAATATTATTCAGAACTAAAAAGAAGTGAGGTATTAAGCCATAAAAAAGCATGCATATTAAATGCATATTACTAAGTGAAAGAAACCAATCTGAAAGGCTACCTGCTGTACAATTCCAACTATGTAATATTCTGGAAAAGGCAAAAAAAATAAAAATAAAAACTTAAGAAAAGAGGCCATGGGTGGGGGGTTGGGAAATGGAGACAGCTGTACTTAAACTACAGTAAAAAATTGTGGGAAAAAAAGAATAGAGGCCATGGCTGCTGTGGCTCTGTGGATTGAGTGCCGGCCTATGAACCAAAGGGTCGCCAGTTTGATTCCAAGTCAAGGCGCATATGTAGATTGCGGGCCAGGTTTCCAGTAGGGGCATGAGGGAGGCAACCACACATTGATGTTTCTCCCCATCTCGGTCTCCCTCCTTTCCCCTGTCTCTAAAAATAAATGAATAAAATATTTAAATAAAACGAATAGAGATACATGTAATCTATCAATATTTCTTCCAAGTCTCTACTTGAAAAACTTGAAAATATATATTTATAAATATATAAGTAGCCCTGTCTGTATTACAACATTGTCCACGGTGGCCAAGATATGGAAACAACCTAAGTATCCTTTGATGGGTGATTGGATAAAGAAGATGTGGTACATATATACAATGGAATACTACTCAGCCATAAGAAAGGATGAAATACTGCCCTTTACAACAACATGGATGGATCTTGAGAGCATCATGCTAAGCAAAATAAGTTGGATGAAAAATGACAAAGAAACATGTTTCACTGATATGTGGCATATGAGACTGAAAATAACAAATGAACAAACAAAATAATCAAACAAACTCACAGAGCCAAACTCAGCAGTATGGTGGTTACCAGAGGGTAAGGGAGTTGGGAGAAAATAAAAGAGTAAAGGGTAGGGGGGTCAAATTTATGATGATAAAAGGAGATGAGACTTTGGGTAGTGAGCACACAATGTGATATATGCATGATGCTATTATGGAGTTCAATACTTGAAGCTTATATTATGCTATTAATGTCACCTCAATAAATTTAACTGAAACAAGCTATGCCAACAGTAAGAAGATCACTGTTTCCAGGGGTTGTGAAGAAAGTAGGGATCAGTAGGTGGAACACAACAATGAAAGTACTCTGTATGATACTGTAGTAGTAGGTATATGCCATTATACATCTTTCCCAGACCGCAGAATGCACAACACCAAGAGTGGACCATAATGTAAACTATGAACTCGGGGTAAACACGGTGTGTCCATGCAGGCTCATCGGGTACTCCAAATGTGCTGCTTTGGTGGGAGAGGTTGAGAACGGAGAGTCTGTGATGCATGGGGGCATGGAGTGTGTAGAAATTTCTGTACTGTTTGTTCAATTTTGCTGGGATACAAAAAATGCTAAAAAATGAAGTCTAGTTTACTTTGAAAAAATAAGTTGACCTCAGGTTATTGTACATAGTAAACAGTTAACTGTAAGCTGTTTTTCATAGTAGCACTATTCTCTGAATCACTAATATGGTCCCCATCATTGATTATGACACACACAGTGAATTTACATTTCCCAATGTCCGTTTTGCCCTGCTGTTAAAGACAGAATAAGAAATAGTAAAAACTTCTCTGTCGTATGCACTGTGAAACCACATACTGCAGTTCATTAATTTAGTTGTGCAAAGCTTTATACTAATTAGTAATATTGTAATCCTCACTTGAACAAGTTACTTGTGTTTTTGCTTGGTGGCCATAGATTGCATCCTGAACCTCATTTAGCTTTCTTTTAATTCATAAGACTGGTAACAAGTAGGAATGGAACCAGAGTGATGAGTCAACACAA
>PVKM010017501.1:0-25838 GCA_004027735.1 Carollia perspicillata
GTATTTTGGATAATAAATTAATGAAAAGGAAACCACTAATTGGGGTAGAGGTATGCTTGCAATTTTGAAAAGGAACATTTAAAAATCAAAAACAGTAAGAGAATAAACTGTGAAGTTTAGTAGAAAAAAATGTAATCCAGGCAGAGGGAACATGAACAGAAATCGCAAAGAAAGAACCAGCCTTAGCTACGATTCTCTTAAGAGGTGATGCAGGCGAGGACACCAGCAGTAGCTGGGGGTCATGAGAAGGCGTCAGACACACAGAATGTGTTTGGAAGGTACGGCAAATGGAATTCACTGAATAAATGGATGGAGCATCTGGAAGACAGGTAAAGTTTTTTTTTGTTTCTGTTTTTTTTTACCCAAGACCAAACATAACAGCAGTATTTGCTGAAATGGGTGAGAAGAATAGGTTTTATTTGTTGGGAGTTGGGGAATAATTAGGAGCTTAGTTTTAAGGACGTTAACTTTAAGTTACTGATTGAATACGCAAGTGGTGTGATGAATAGAGTTCAAGAGCATGCCTAATCCATAACAGTTTGGAAGTTATCAGCATATCGGAAGAAATGTAAATCCCTGGAGCCCAGAAAGCACCTGCTATAGATAGAGGAGAGGTCCCAGGCGTGAGCCCTGAGGGGGAGCACTGTGAGCTAATCGGATCCTCAGGAGGAGCGCGCAGAGGAGATAAGATAGGGCAAACTGTGAGACAGGAATAAGACCAGTATTTAGTGTCATGGGGCCAAGTAACCAATGCTGCAAAGAGAAGAGTGATCACCAGTCAGTGGCAGCAGTCAGGGGCTCAGAAGTAGGGCTGCAATATTGAGGAAAGAGGATGTCTACTCAGAATGAAGGAAAAATACCGCCAGAAAAAGAAAACAGTTTGAAACTATTTTCAAGGACTTGTCTGCATAATTACCTTTGCTTTTCCTAGCTTGAAACACAACATGAAGAAGTCGGAAGTAGGGTCTGGGTGACTTGGGGCACTTGAGCGGCTCTGGCCACAGCTGCAGTGCCCCAGGCCCATGGACACTCTTCTGCCTTTTCGGACTCTAGCCCTCTGCCACAATCATGTCCCACGGAATTCTTGGTGAGCCTTCATACTTGATTTCTCTATTCTTAATTGATGGAGTGGGAGGTACAGGAACAGCACAATGGGTAGTATGGATGGTAAGGACCGGGCCTAATGTCGGCTGGGCTGAAAAAAATAAGCCTGGCCGAGAACAAAATGAGTGGGAGTATTACTAAATTCAGGCGACTAATAGGAATACCACTCAGTGAAGGTGAATCATTATTAATTGAAAAAAGTTCAGACTTCTACACAGAATGTTTCCTTTTAAAGCTGCTTGGAATTTCCTTTTAAACTCTTCTAGAAGTGAACTGTACAAGTTTCCACTTAACCAGAAGATGATGTATTTCTCCCCTCAATTTAAATAAAAAGCTCATATATTTTTAGGATGTTACAAATGAATAATTAATTACCTGGGACTTAAAACATGTACCCTATTGCTCAGATTTACTCTGAACTTCTCAGCTAAATAGGGTACAGTACATAAAACATTAAAATTTAAAATATGTCAGGTTTGTGCAAGTATACATATTTTGAAAATAAGTTTTTATACTGCTCTAATGAACCACTTTATTATTATGATATAAAGAAGAGGACTGAGTGTAAATCAACTAAATAACTTGTGGTATTATCGATAAACAGAGAAAAAGTAGCAGGAGGACTAAGTGTGATAAAGTGAGGTGAGAAGCTTATTTTTAAATTGGGAAAAACAGCATGTTTTTATACTGAGCCACATAAATAAGAATTTGGTAGAAGGAAAAGTTGAAGAGATGGAAAAAAAATTAGAACAACATCCTAAAAGGTAGAAGTAGGTAAAAGGCCATAACCTTGGAACTCGAGGGATGACCCAATGGCACGTTCCCTGGGTCTGAGGGGGTTTTTAATTTGTTTTCACTTCCTGTATATCCCCACCTGGGAGCTAGAGCAGCTACAATCTGGAAACACCAACAAATTCATACCCCCAAAAGCCCTAAGAAAATTCTGGTGCTGAGAGTGTCGTGTGGGGCCCTGTAAACCTCACCCATCCTGCACCAAGCTCAGCAGAGGTGGAGCCTGCAGTGATGCAGGAAACACAGGGGAGTGTTAAGGCTTATTACAGCTCAGGGGTAGGTAGACACTTCTTAAGCTGTATTACATACACTGCAAAAGTATATATACTGTAAATGTGAAAGTATATATTTTATACTTTATATGAATGTATACGATGCTGGAAAAAGTCCAGCCATTGTTAATAAAATGAGAATGGTTTGTGCGACATCAACCTGGCAGTCTAGGAGAGTGGACTGGAATGCACGTGTGTGAGCAATGATGACTTCACTGTACTGGTCAGTGGGGGTGGGAGATGCCATTGAGTGAGCATATGTACTGTGTGGCCATCACATTCAAAATGACTGAGCAAGTAGAGCAACGAATCTGCATCGAATTTTGCATTAAGCTTGAACATTTCTGCATTAAGCAGACATTACTCCGATGCCTCAGAAGGCCACAGCTATGGGCACCTGGTGATTGGCAGCTTCAACACACCAAGGTGCCCACTCATGCGTCACTTCTCGTGCAGAGTCTTTTGAAGAAACATCAGGTCACCCAGGTGATTCAGTCCCCCTACAGACCAGATTTGGTGCCCTGTGACTTCTGGCTTTCCCCCAAACTAAAATTGCCTTTGAAAGGGAAGAGATTTCAGACTGTCGATGAGACTCAGAAAAATACGACGGGGCAGCTAATGGCGACTGGGAGAACTGTGCGAGGTCCCAAGGTGCCTACTTTGAAGGGGACTGAGGAATCATTGTCCTATGTACAATGTTTCTCATATATTGTATCTCCTTCAATAAATGTCTCTATTTTTCTTATTACATGGCTGAGTACCTTCTGGACAGACCTCATATATGATACTTTTCAGCATAATTTAAATTTTCATAATTAATAAAGGATAAACTGTATTTTTGTATGTTTAAATACATTATTGACTAGAAACAATTATTTAAGAACTTTGGGAATAGAAAGGAATGCCAAAGTGATGTATTTCAAAGCTTAGAAATCATAAACCCTACATAAATCAATCTTTTGATTTTACAGATCAAGCCCTAAAAGTTAGAACAACTGTAAATGATCTAGGTAGCTCTTAAATATTTTGGCTAAGAATGAGCAAACTATCTCTGATAATTCCAGGAAAATTAGAGGTTGGCAATTAATTTCCCAATGAAACCTACAAATATGGGTAAAATGAGGATTGAAAAGAGCCACTTTTCTTTACACGTCTCTCACTTTTTGATGGTAGAACTCAAGGTAAATGTGAGGCTATTAATACATCTGGGCCCAAGTCTCACAGATGAGACAAAGTCATCACATGTGAGAAAGGAAACAAAGAGAAAGGAAAAGCTGACACCTGTGTTAAGGTAGTTTTCAACTTGCATAGAGAGGAGAGACAAGAGAAAAATGTTCTGTCAACAGTACATTAAGTATACATATTTAATATGAGTAAAGTGTTTAGTTAGCTAAAATATCTGTGCAGTACGCATTAATGGAAAAAGGAAATCTAAAAAACCCCACAAAATTGAAGCTGAAAGATGAGATAACACTGAAGACAATAAAAGAGAGCAATCTAAGTAAAAATTGTAAAAAAACCCCACAACAGATACCAAAAAGTAATGACAAAATTAAATACAATAACAATTCCAAAAATAATAATAATTAAAACATAAAACCGAACTAGTACTATGTAAGTCAAATCTGAAGGAGCACCTCATATTGATCATAGATAAAAAGCATTCAAAAGGAATACCAGACCTAGAAATTTTCCAGGTGTGCATGACTAATGCTGTAGCCAACATCGTAACAAAATGAAAAGGAACACATCAAATAGACGTTAAATATATGATAGAAAGAAATCTGTTGAAGATCGAAACCCAAATATTAAAAGGAAATACCTTGCACAACAGACAAAAGGAGTCCCGCATCATCAACCACAGTCCCAAAGTAAACCCCAATGTCCGTCCACAGGTGGGAGGCACGCAAAATGCAGTCTGTCCATACAATGAAATATGATTCCGATGACTTCGCTGTGAAGAGGGATGAAGTACTGACACCTGCTATAACACCGTGGACCTCGAACAGCAGCAGACAACCCCACAGAGAAAGCAGGGTGCCAGGGGCTTGGGAAAGAGGGAAGGAAGAGCGGCTACTGCTGCTGTGGACTGAGCTTCTCTTAGGAGGGATAAAAATGTTCTGAAATCAGACAGTGATGACGGTTAGACAACCTTGTGAGTATACTAAGATTCACTGAATTGTGCACTTTGAAAATGCGAGAATTTTAGTGCATGAATTGTATCTTGATAAAGTGGTTATTTAAAAAACGCTGTGGACATTCAGGCACTTCCACGTGGGCATGTGCACACACACATTCACACAGAAAATTAGTTAGTTATAAAGAAAAATTAGGCAAGATGGCCAGTGCCCCTAAGTAACAACACAGAACCAAAGACACTACCGAAAGACGGGAGCAATATTTATGTGGTATGTGTACTTGGCCATGCTGTCTACACAGAAAAACAACGTAATTGTAGTTTCAGGCAAGGAAACGTCCCAAGGTATACGAACTACACACTCGTCCTGAAAACCAATCATTCATATACATACTACAACGAAGACACAAATTCGAATATGAAGAGAGTGCAACAAAAACCTCTGGCAGTGATATATGACACATTTCAAGTTGGAATAGAAGAAAACAAGGCTATATTTTTATGTCTAAAATCAGAATGTTTACCGAGCCATAAAGGACAACAAAAAAGATACTAAAATAAACTATTTCAGTGTGTAACCACATATAGTATAAAAATATTAACACCTACAGCTCTTATTTGGGGCCTATTTTATTATGTCGGTGATAATGTTGATCTCGCTACACACACACACACACACACACACACACACACACACACTCTCTACCTTAATTACTATAACTACACAGTTAGCCCTAATATCTTAGGTCTCCAGAGCCCTTTCAGTATATGTCCTTTCCTTATAATAAAGCTTACCTAATAGTAGCTAGAGTCCTGCATTCTTTTCAGAAATTGAACACAAGATAAATAATGCATAGTTACAGTGCATGCAATACTTTGAATCAAGAATGATGTCAAGAAAGATATTAAGGGAAAGACAATGAGGTAGGTGAAAAAGTATTAAATGAATAAACTGCTACATGGAATGCAAAGCATTTCAGTGAAAGGCAGCAAAAAGGAGAGGTGAAAGATGGAATTTTTGAACAGGTAACGCAGAGCAATTACCTGCAATGTCAAAGGGAGCAAAGCAGCTACTCTGCCCATGCCCAGGTTGTAAGTTATTGATACCAGGAGAGAAAACACAGTCAACACCTCCCTTGGGGAGGTGTCCTAGGGGACAGCCAGTTTTAAGAATAAAACTTTAAAATATATGATAAGAAAGTTACCAACAGAGAACAAAAATATACTTGGTAATTTAATTTAAAAAACTATTTTAAAGGAAAGAAAGAATAATAACCCAAAACTAATGAGCATGCTTAGCTCGCAAATTTTGGTCTCTATATACCACTCTTTAATATAAGAAACAAGAGCCTCTTGGGGAAAAAAATGAGTCTATGACTAGGGCAGAAAAAGTACAAAGAGAGTCTGAGATATCTTTTAGTCCCAGAAAATAAGGAAGTATTCAGAGAATCATGGAGTCATGGTCAGAAGGATACAGGAGCCAATTTGAGGACAGACCCAATGGCTAAATCTAGAGCAACTTCAGCTACAAAATAAATAATGTTAATAACTTATTATAAGCCATAAACTATATATCCATGAGTTCATATTGATACAACAAATGATTGCATAAATGAATAAATGATGTAGAAGGGGCAAACATGCCAGAATCTCAAATGAAATTAATCTTGATATGTGTATGAGTATACTAGATCAGTGGCACTGTTCATGCAAATTTCGGGTCATTTGGGAAGCAGAATTATTACATAAATTTTCAATTGTTTCAGAAATTTTTATGTTGACTATTTTGAGAAAGAAACTGAGGTCTAATGACTTGCTTTTTTTGCCAATTAATATTGTATTTTACTTTTAATTTGCCACTGTCCACAATATTTAAGAAGATCTCAGTTGTAATTGCAATTTCCCATTTACCAACGGGGTTATGTTATTCAGGTTAATTAACCTCAGTGAAAGTCAATGGTACAAAGGGGATAAAATTGCCTATCTCATAGGACTGCTCTGTGGATTAAGCATAATTGTATTAGTGTGCATTTGGCTTAGAGAATACTCTCTCATAAAATAAGTGCAGTCCATACATGTTATTTCACTTTCTTTATTCACTGTATTGGCTTTGAATGAAATCTAAAGATTTCAAAAGTCAAACGGGTTCTCATATGTGTGTTTATCTATGGCTAGGCATTTGTTCATAAATATATGAGTTATGGTCATATATTTAGAAAAGGATGCACATACACTTTGATTACATGAAGAATCCACATACATTTTAAACAATGGCATACATGTAAGTACATGTATCTGCCAACTTAGACAATTGTTTAGTAAATAATAAAATTTCTGTGAATAAAAGTTCAAGTATATTAAGAGTCTCATATGTCATACAGTAAAATCCTCACTTAAAATTGTCCAAAGGTTCCAAGAAAATGACTTTAAGTGAAATGAGGTATGATAAAATCAATTTTGTCATAGGCTAATTGATATAAAAAAGAGTTAGGCTCCTACAGCACATTTTTGGTCACAAAACATCACCAAACTTATAAATAAAAACCCAAAACTCTTCTAGGATTAAACACTGAAATACAGGTGAGCTACACATACATGTAGGAAAGATTAATACAAAACAGGACAACGGTTTTCCAATAGGCTTATTCCAGTTCTGGCTGCTGGGTGGCTGGAGCTCCCCTGGCCACTCCGGATGCCCCGTGGGACCCACACCGACAGGATGCCCTTCCATCGGTGGGCCGCTCACGCCGGCACCCACAGCCACACTCACTCAGACTGGGGCGACGCAGGCTGGTGGTCACCTAACGTACCCATCTGTAGGGTGTGGGAGGAAACGGGAAGACCTCAAGAGAACCCATGCAGACATGGGGGAATATGTCAACTTCACACAGGCAGTGGCCTCCACTAGAACTGGTTTTTTGTTGTTGTTGTTTTCTGATTAATATTATAAGAAAAATGTTGAACAAAATGACGACATTCAAGGACCTACCATATTTTAACATGTAGCTCCAGGAATATGCCTCAAAAAGTGAACAAAAATGGTCTCCTTCATACTCTATTGCACTCACCGAGTTATTTGGCACACTGCAAGCAGAGCGATTATTTTAAAATTAAAATTTAACATTTTACCCTCCTCCTGACACTTTCCAGTGGCTTCCCATTTTTCTTCCAATGAAGACTAAAATTATTATGTGTCTATAAAAAGTAACACGTGACTTGGACCCTGCAGGCCCCACGCCCCACATCTCTTGCCCCTCTTCACCTAGCTGTATGTGTTGGAGGGCTTGTATCTCACAGGCCAAGAGGCTCTTTCTGACGACAGGCCTTTGCGCACACTGCCCTGCTGATTCTACTCCTTTGCATCCTCACACCCCGCCCTTCCTCTATCAAGTCACCTTCTACATCAACTCTCCTTCCTTCTCTGGCTTTACCCACTCTACCGCCTTATCCCACCATTAGGTCATGCTCTCTTGTAATATACTCCCAAAGACTGTCTTATTATGACAATCATATCTAGGTGATTGTACAGGCTTAACGTCTATTTTCCCCAGTAGTATATAAGCATCAATGTAGCAGAACCCATTTTGTCCACCGTAATATCCCCAGAGTCCAACAAAATAGTCAATAAATATATGTTGAATAAGGAAACAAAAGTGGGTCAATTCCAACAACCAACATTCTTTCTAAGCTCTAACGGTGTAACTTTTCAGTAAGTAAATTAATGAGAAAAAGTATGTCACCCTTGTGAGTAGTAAATGAAATAATTAAATTGTTCTCACATAATAAATATCAATAAATACAAGTTTCCCTTGCTTACTGAACACTACTATCCATACTTACAATTACTAAGAATTTCTACCACCCTGAACTGTGTGGCTCAGAGGGCTGGGCATTGTCCTGCAACCCAAAACATCACCAGTTCAATTCTGGTCGGGGCACATGCCTGGGCTACGGGCCAGGTACCCAGATGAGGGTGTGTGAGAGGTAACTACTGAAATTTCTCTCACACATGGATGTTTCTCTCTCTCTTGCCCTCTCTCTAAAAATAAATAAATAAATAATCTTAAAAAATAATTTGTACTGAGCTTGGAACACTTAGAAAAATTCCAAAGGTGAAATCTGTTATAGGAATTTGGCAAGTTAAACATTTGTTAGATATATCACAGAAAAAATGCAAAATCTTTACTATTTGCACTGAAAATTACTGATTTCATGGCCTAGAATATACACTTAAAGGTCTTACTTTTTTATCTATGAATGAAAGAGGATGGATGAAGATCACCAATGTCCATTCATCCATGATTCTAATCAGTTTTCACATAATATGCCATGACCTCTTCAGAAGACACCAACCATCCTATGCTTCACAGTATCTCCAAGCGGCTAAAACGTTCTGTTATTTTGCAGTGATACATGGGAAACTGCTTAGATTGTATATGCAAAAAATGTTACATAGGCCGAGTTAAAAAACAAAACTTGAAACTCATTTTTATTTAAATGAGTGGATGATGCTTAATGGTTTTTGATGATGGCTTATACTACATGTAAATAAACTGAAAAATAAAACACTTGCCCAGACAGCCACCAGGCATGTATACACTTTATTGATAGATAAAGTGAATGCATACTTCCACATGTTTACTGAGTGCCTGTCCAGCGACTGCACAGTTTTCTAACTGTGGGTTCCAACAATGGAAGGTCCTGGATTCAGAGATTTTCATTCGAGTTTAAAAAAAAGCCACATTCAGGTAAAGAAATAAACACGTGAGGTGACTTTCTACTGCAAGTTAGGATGAAAAAAAAAAATACTGGTTACTGTGATACCCTGGGGGGTCCATTTTACACTGGACTGGGACATTAGCTGGAGATGAAGTGCTTGAGACAGAAAAATAATAAATGCAAAAGCTACAACCTAAGATAAAGTCTAGCACATTGAAGAATCAAAAACAAACTGACAGTAGCCAGAAGGGAGAGGGGAGGGGATAATGGAGGAAAAGGGTGAAAGGTTTATGGGAACAACTATAAAGGACACGTGGACAAAAACAAGGGGGTGTGGGGACAGGCGGTGGGAAGGCTGGGGTGGAGGGTGCGGGGAAAGGCAGAAAACTGTACTTGAACAATAAGAAAAATCAAAGGTATTTAATAAAAAAGATGAATGAACATGTTAAGTCATTAAGGACTTTTTGAAAATAAAATGAGCCATATAAATTCCCATATGTTTAGGAACCGAACCCTGGACTTTATTTGTTCGTCTACTCCCTCATCTGTTATGGGAACCAGTGCAGTTAGAGTTACTGTGTATCTGCAAACATATATCAGAGTGGGATTTCTCACTATTCCTTCTTACATAACTGTACTGAATATTCTGAAAGTTTGTGACTTAAAATAAAGCTTAAGATAATGTATTCTAATGCATACCCTTTAAAAAACTGAACTGAATGGAATTCTAATTGGAACTGCATAAAATTTCTACATAAATTTTAGTAAGTATATTTTTATGTGAAGACTCATTTGAGAAAGCTGTATGAATTTTTAATTGCTTAGATTCTCTCTTCCATTTTCTTTAACATGATGTTTTTATTTTATCCATCTACAAACACCTCTCGAATTAAACATATTGCTGATTGTTGTTGCTCTGGTTTTATCGCCTGTCGTCAAGAAGGTGGGGGACAGGCCCAGACAGCCCGAATGAAAACCGACTGCCGTTTCCCAGCTGCGTGATCTTACACAAGTTAGACACACCTTCCTGGCCTCTGTGCCCTCCAGTAAAAAGTGGGGATAATAAGCATATCCTTATTTGAGGATTAAATAAGCAAATACGAAAAGCATAGAACAGCCTGGCATAGTGAGTGCTCGGTAAAGGTGAAGCAGCATTTTCATTACTTTAAAAGTCAGATGGTTGTTTCCTTTCTTTTTTTTTATTGTTTTTCAAGTACAATTTCCCCCTACAACCTTCCCCTGCCCCACCCACCCCCACCTCCCAACCTCAATCCCACTACCCTGTGGCTTTGTCTGTGGGTCCTTTATACATGCTCCTTGACCGCACACACACTTCCCCTATATCCCCCCATTATCCCTTTTCCCTCTCCCCTCTGGTTACTGTCAGTTTGTTCTTTATTTCAACATCTCTGGTTATATTTTGCTTGCTTGTTTGTTTTGTTGATTAGGTTCCACTTAAAGGTGAGATTATATGGTATTTGTCCCTCACCACCTGGCTTATTTCACTTAGCATAAAGCTCTCCAGTTCCATCTATACTGTCACAAAAAGAGTAGGAGTTTCTTCTTTCTCTCTGCTGTGTAGTATTCCATCGTGTAACTGTACCATAGTTTTTTGATCCACTCATTTACTGATGGGCATCCAGGCTGCTTCCAACACTTGACTATTGTAAATTGTGCTGCTATGAACATTGGGGTGCATAGGTTCTTTTGAGTTAGTGGATCAGGATTCTTAGGGTATAATCCCAGCAGTGGAACTGCTGAGTCAAAAAGCAGTTACATTTTTAGTTTTTTGAGGAAATTCCATACTGTTTTCCATAGTGGCTGCACCCGTCTGCATTCCCACCAACAGTATACTAGGGTTCCTTTTTCTCCACATCCTCTCTAGCACTTGTTGTATGTTGATTTGTTTGTGATGGCCACACTGACTGGTGTGAAGTCGTATCTCATTGTGGTTTTAATTTGCATCTCTCTGATGGCTAGTGATGCTGAGCATCCTTTCATATGTCTCTGGGCTCTCTGTATGTCCTCCTTGGAGAAGGGTCTGTTCAGGTCCTTTGCCCATTTTTTAATTGGATTGTTTGTCTTCCTGGTGTGGAGTCAAGCGGTTGGAGATCAACCCCTTGTCTGAGGTATCATTGACAAATGTATTTTCCCATACAGTTGGTTGCCTTTTCATTTTGCTAATGTTTTCTTTAGGCATGCAGAAACTTCTTACTTTGATGCAGTCCCACTTGTTTATTCTTTCCTTTATGCGCCTCACTCTTGGGGACATATCAGTGAAAATATTGCTGCATGGAATATCTGAGATCTCCCTCCCCATGTTCTCCTCTAGGACTTTTTTGATGTTGTGACTTATATTTAAGTTCTTTATCCATCTTGAGTTTATTTTTGTGTATGGTGTAAGTCGGTGGTAGAGTTCCGTTTTTTTGCAGGTGGCTGTCCAGATCTCCCAACACCATTTGTTGAAAGGGCTATTTTTACTCCATTTTATGCTTCTGCCCTCTTTGTTGAATATTAATTTACCACAGAGACATGGGTTTATTTCTAGGTTCTCTCATCTGTTCCATTGATCTATGTGTCTGTTCTTATGCTCATACCAGACTGATCTGATTACAGTACTCTGTAATATAGTTCAATATCAGGTATTGTGATCTCTTCTACTTGTTTCTCCTTTCTGAAAATTGCCAAATAAAATTTATACTTGGTTCCATATTAATTTTTTGAAATGGTTGTTCCATAACCATGAAATATGTCATTGGTATTTTAATAGGGATTGTTTTCTAGCTTGGACAGAAACTGTGCTTTATTCAATAAATGACGGTGAATAACGAGTTACATATCTGTTAGGGAAAAAAGTGTTTCATGATAAGAATACTAGGTATGTTATAGATATGATTTATTTAGAAAGGCACACGGTGCCTTCTTTAGCCTATTCAACGTCTTTACAGGAATAAGGAACCATGAGCCCTTACTGAAGGTTCATAAGCCCCACACCTGGTCACGTGGCTCAGGGGAAAAGCAAGGGCAGGGCGTGAGCCCTCACTCTTCCTCGCAGCCAGGAGCCTGTGCAGAGGGTGCTGACCTCCCAACGCCACTTGGGAGTCCTGGTTGGGGTTTTCAGACGTGTTTTACCTCTTTGTCTTTTTTAATTATTTTTACAGCAAGCCTATGTTTTCATATAACCAGAGAAATGTAACAGATTCATCATAAAATATATGGTCAAATAAACTTTTTGTCTCTCTTCTAGATTAACTCAATGTCCATTTTTTTCTTTCCACTCTTTTTAAGTTTCTCATAATTGTGCAGCATTAGCCTTCATTTTCGAATAAATAAAAATACTAAATAATTCTGAAATAAACATCTAAAATACTGGCATAAAGACTTGAGGAAGTTTAATAAAAGTGGAGATGAATCAAAGAAGAAGGTCAAGATGCCAGCCACGTGGCGATCCTTCCTGCTTTGTCAGATAACCTTTGACCCCTCACGCCCTCCGTCTGTGCCACACAAGAATTCGGGTTCTCGGTGCCCACGGAGCTCACTCGGCTCTTTCTGCCGAGGGACTAGCCACTCCCGTTCAGGTCGCTATTTACCTTCAATGGTTAAAAAGTCATAGAAAACGTTACCTAACAAAATACAGCATAGTTAGATTAAGACAGAAAAATACTTTCATTCTGCTTTAGAACAAAACGTAGAACAGTTACACTGAATATGAGGTTAATTCGAGTTCTAACTGCTCTGCAGTTTTGTACAGCAGGGCATTTTGAGTAATTAAATTGAGAGTGATACAGGGGCTGGCAAAAGCAGGTTTACAGTTGTGAGTATGTGAAACACAGTTTATTCTCGTATTACTCTTCATTTACTAATTATCGTATTATTTACTCATATCACTGTCTTCTTATTGTTGTTATCATGTCATATCCTTAGTTCCTTACACTGTATTGTTTAGGTAATGATGGCTGGTAATTTAACCTAATTTTGCCCACCCCTGTATTTGTTTTAATTCACAGCTACAATAATGTTTATTAGAAATATTAGTACTCACTTACCAAAAACAGAAAATTCAAACCCAATAAATAATGTTTATAAATACCTTTCAGCTCAAGATGTAAACATTAATTGAATAAACCAATAATAATGAAAGGGTATACAGTGAGAGATATGGATAAATATTTCCTTTTTTTACAAATATAAACTAAGATATAATAAGTAGTGGAGGTGATCACTGAATATAGAGTAATTAGTTCTTTATTCTTCAAAAGTCAGTGTATTATTATCAGCACAAAATTGCACCCTGAACTCTAAATAGTAATAGAAGAATTTTTAAAAGAATACGGTAATCTTTCAAAGAGTGAAAGGTGAAATAAGCCAGAATATGTTTGATTACTTGGAAAGGCACTAAATAAAGCACAGGAAGCAGCAGTTTGGTTTGCGTGGAGCTGAAGAATGAAGATGGCAGTAGTATGAAGCTGATGATCAGGGAAAGTGACTTTCTGCACTCAGTGCTACACACGGAAAATGTATCAGCTATGGAACCTTCTCAGAGTCCAGTCTTCCATTTTGTGTTTAAGGTTTTCTTGTTACTACTGTTATTATAATTAAAAATAAAGTATTTAAGGAAAAAAGAAACTACTTTGAGACTACTTTTTTATATTTGGTGAGATAAATTGTGTAATTCATTGTTGAAAAGCATCAATCTAATGAGGTAGCATTGCTACTAACTTTCTTTTTTTTCCGTGTGAGCGATGACAGATTTCTAACACATTCAGTTTCTGGTTTTAAACTGACATTTGAAGAACTCTTACGACTGTCCAGGATACAATTGCTGGTCTGTATTACTGTCCATTAAGTTAACACCATATTGAACTCAATGGCTTTATGTTGCAGTGTAGGCCTGCATTTTAAATTTCACTCTAATCTTTAGAATCAGAAGAGTTTCCATTAACACTATTACAAGAACTACTGACCTTTTCTTTTTTCAACACGATTTTTTTCAAATGTCATTAAGCTCTAAAAGTCTCATAGCAAATGGCAAGACTGCCATCTAGCGCTTTACAGCTATTCCTTTAACATTTTTAAAAGAGAGGGACAGTCCTCTCGAACGTAGAGATGAGCTCTATAATATGGTAGCCACTATCACACGTGACTATTGAGTAACTGACGTGACAAATTTAACATATGTCCGCTCTACATATTAAATATACAAACTATATTTCAAACACTTAATTTGGAAAAAAACAAAAAGATACCTCACAGATGATTATTATACTGTTACGTGTTAAAGTAACATATTTTAGATATGTTGACATAAATAAAACATATTATTAAAACGAATCTCCACTGTTTCCTTTTACTTTTTTAATGGAGCTAGTAGAAAATTTAAAGTTACATAGGTGGTTCACATTATACTTACATTAGACAGCCCTGATCTAGAAGAAAAATAACCTTATTCTGTAACATAAAAGGCTTAAATATTTCTCATTTCTAAGAAATGGAATATACCATCTTTTGCCATGTATAACACATACTTTTTGCCCAAATTTTTTAGGAAAAATAAGGATGTGCAGTAGACATGGGTAGTAGTAATTCCATATCTATATATATGTTTTTAATTCTTTTATTTTATGCTTAGGCATTAAGAGCGTAACTTAGGAAGCGATACCTGTATGCAAATTGCTAATTATTTGTTACATAAAATTTCTTGTACCATAATATGTTCCAGAATTAATGCTAAAATTCCTTTATAATACAAAAAACAAGTATCTAAATATAAACACATAAATAACTGAGTTAAAAAATTAAAATGAAAGATTTTTTTCCAGAAAGTTATCCAAAAATATGGGCGCACATCATACACGGCAAAACATGTGCATGATTGTAACTAGTTACTCCTTTGGGACACAATAAAAGCTAAAGATTCAGGAGAAGAAAAAGAATAAAAAAAGAAGAATCAAAGAGGAATTTATAATTTTAAAAAATCAGACAAAAATATATGTCCCCATAACATCCAGGATGTTTAAAAGAAAAAAAAAACAGCAAAATAAATGCAGAAAAGATAGAGAATAAAGATCTTCTAAAAGACATAAAATATACACAACTTAAGTATCAGCAATGATAATAATTGAGAATGGATTGCAACATGTTAAATATGTATGAGTTCATATGTTTAAGATATAAAAACAAAAAACCTATTGTCACCTTTGAGAAATACTGAACAAACAATTCTTTGCTTTGAAAATTGGTAAATTAAAAGAAAATTTATAGCACTTATCATGCCTTTTTCGATATGAACTGTAGTAATGAGTAACCAAATATCTGATTAGAGGAATTTTGTTCTACAGAAGTTTTGCATCAAAGAAATAAAGAAGAAATTGGAATATCACAATTTTGCAAACCCCTGATCAATGAGAATTTAAACACTGATCATGTACCTGCTAAAAGAGAGTAGCAGTGATTATGCACCGCTGCTAGAGGAGGAACACAAAACCACCTGTGAAATAGAGTTTCCTCTTAAATCAAATCTGAATCTGATTAAACCTCTCTCCGGGTATCTCAACCTCAGCATCATAGCAATGTTGAGCCAGATAATTCTTAGGCCTGAGGAGGCTGTCCTGTGCACTTTACGGTGTGTGGCAGCATTTCTGGCCCCTGCCCCCTAGAGGGCCCCTGCCCTGAGCCCAGTGATAATCAGCAAAAATGTCTCCCAACACTGTCAAATGTCCCATGAGAAAAAACAACCACCATAATATGAGTTAGGATTTTGTCACATTCTCAACAAAATTAGAAAAATAAATATAAACTGAGTTTTAAAATACTTATAAATTAAGAAAATTCTCACATATACATACAAAAAGAAGATAATAACTGAACCATACACTACATAGAAAATTAATATGAAAATGTATAGCAAATGTGGGCAAGAAACAACAATTTTTTAAATTACCAAAGGTAAGTCCTAAAACTGATAAAGTAGAAATCAGAATCAGTGGAAAGGATGAATAAATCCATGCAGTAGCATGGCAATAAATAAATAAATAAGTAAATATGATGAACAAAAAAAACACAAATAAAAAAGCACCAGACCAGAGATTTTTAGTGGAATTCTGCTAATCTTTGGAGTTCACTGAATAATATTTTAACTACTCCTATCTTTTTTTTAAAAAGATAGCAATCTTCTCAAATTCAATTGTAAAAATTATCACCATAGTTACATAATATGAAGATAGAAAAGAAAACCTAAAATTTACAGCCAAAGGTCATTTCATTAGAAAAATTCATGTAAAAATATCCTTTGCATTGATTTATACTGAAAATAACCCTGAATTAAATATACACAAGTAATATTTAATGTTAATTCAAATAATATGCTCTATGTTTGGTTTGCCCCAAAATGAAAATACATTTAACATTAGAAAATCTATTAATGCAACTTTACATTTAACAAGGTAAAGGGAAGTGCCATTCAAGATAAAATTTTGAAGCACACTGATATAAACAAGAATTTTCTTAACTTCACACAGGGAATATTTCATAAACTATATCAAAGTCTCCCCTTGATTATAATATCGACTACCACCATTTTGACTTGATACAGAAATAGAAATCCCTACCATCCCAATAAGAGAATAAAAAAATTGAAAAGGAGGGAACAAATGTCCTTATTTTCATACAATATAATAAACTACATTAAAAAATCAAATCTATAATATTAGGATTAATAAAAAGTTGAGAATATCAGATCAATGTACTAAACTCTTATTTTTATATATGAAACATAAATAGAGAGTAGACTTATAAAAGGAATCCACACAAACAAAATGAAAATATACGTTCATAAAAAGACCATCTAAATGTTTATATCAGATCCTTTCATAATAGCCAAAGCCTAGAAATAATGCCAATGTCCTCTATCTGGTGATTAACAAATAAAAGGCAGTGGTATATCTATATAATGCTATATACCACTTGCTATGTTAACCTAGTAAAATAGAAACACCTTATAACCACCTCAACTGATACAGAAAAGTCAAATGATATAAACAAACACCAATTCTGGATAAAAATGTTCAGCAAAGCAAACAGAAAAAAAATTACTCAACCTGATAAAAGTATCCAGGAAAAACCTAAATCGTACTTAATGGTGAAAGACTGGATAATTTCTCTCTAAGATCAGGAACAAGACAAGAATATTAACATGCTCACCACATGTTTTCACAGGGTACCAGAAGTAGTAGCCAATGCAACAAGGCAAGAAAAAGAAAAGGTATCCATGGAAAATTCAAATTCCATTATTTGCAGAACACATTATTGTCTATGTACTAAATATGACAGGACCTACAAAAATGGTACCAGAACTACTGAGTTTAGCAAAGCTGAAGGATACAAAATCAACATTAAAATCAATAGCTATTAAACATCTAGACACAGAAGTAACATATTAAAAATAATATTTCCACAGCATCAAAAATATAAAATATTTAGATATAATTATGAAAAAAACTGTGAAAGACCCACACAGTGAAAACCACCAAATACTGCTGAGAATAAATTTTAAAATAATTTTTAAAAAGGGATATACTATGTCCATACGTCAGGAGACTTAACTATAGTCAAGATATTAATTCTCTCAAAACTGATTTATAAACTAAACACAATCCTAATCCAAATCCTAGTATGTATTTTTGTGAATAATGACAGAAGATTCTAAAGTTCATATGTAAACAAAGAAAATGGAATAGCCAATGTAAGTATGAAGAGGAAGAACAAAATTTGTGAATAAATATTACATGATTTCAATACTTATTATAAAGTTAGAGTAATCACAACAATGTTATACTGGCATACAAATAAACAAAGTAACGCATCAGAATAGAAAATCCAGAAATAGTCTTATATATGTATATGGACAGCTGATTTTCAGCAAAGATGCAAAAGCAATTCACTGGTTAAAAGACAGTGTATGACTAAATACTATCAGAACATTTGGACGTCCAAATGGAGAAAAAAATTGATTCATCCCTTAAAATGTAAGTAAATATTAACTGAAAATGTAAGATATACTTAAATGGAAAACCTAAAAATATAAAATTTCTAGAAGAAAATATAGGGGAAAATCCTTGTGACCTTAATTAGGCTAAGATTTCTAAAACAACAAATTGATAAATTGAATTTCATCTAAATCTTAAAATTTCATTTTTAAAAAAACTCTTAATAAAGTGAAAAGGGAAGAGAAACTAGAGAAAATATTTGCAAATCACATACCAGACAAAGGACTTGCATCTGAAATACATAAAGTACTCTGACAATTCAAAATGAACACAACCAGTGCAATTTTTAAAAGTGGAAAATGGACTTAAACACACTTCATCAAATAAAATAAACACATGGAAAAATTCACATAAAAATGCTTACATCATTAGTCATTAGGGAATGCAAATAACATGAGAATTAGATGCCATTAAAACTCATACACTGCTGTGGAAATGTAAAGTGTTAAAACCATTTGGGAAATAGTTTGATTGTTTCTTAAAAAGTTAAATACACACCTGCCATATGATCATTACCCAATGGAAGTGTCTTTCAACACAAAATCATCACAGCTTTTTAATGATGACCAAAATTTTCCCCTTTAAAAAAATCTATCACAAAATTTTAGTTGTTCTAAATTTAATCTTAATGAAAAGACTGCACTAAAATCCAGCTGAATTTACTCAAGTTCTGTATTTTGTTCCATGTTCAGAGTAATATTTATTGCTATTTTCTACTCAAAGTAGAAAAAAATGCACCAAATAAAATTAAGAAAATATAGTGAGAAGACACTGCTTTTCTTAGCAATCAATATATGTTACAAGATTTGAGAAAAATAAAAATGGTAACCTAATAATGATATCAAGTATTTAAGATAAATTTTATTATCTGCAGAATCACCTGAAACTAATACAAACCAATTAATTAAATGAAAAAATACAAATACTTACAATAACATGTTCCTCTAAGTGGATTACCAACATAGCGATTTTCAGAGTCACATCTGCAGAAATAATAAGCAAGAATAAAAAAATATATAAATAAAAAATAAAAAGGACAACTAAGACAGATAGATTTTTAACTTGTTTTTAATGAGGAAAAGCACTGGAGAGCAAAAAAGCAAATAATTACCAAGCTAGGATACAGAGGATGGAGTCCCAGGTTATTGGGAGATCTCATGATTATGGATAGAAAGAGCATTTCACAAGAAAAAAGGGGACTGGCATTTAGGCCCACCGAAGGCTGATGAGCTAGGTATCAAAGACTAATCTTAGGAGAAAGGACACAAAGAGTCCTTCAAGAGGCTGAAGATCTACTTTGAACCATGCTCGTCCCTGAAAATGATTAAGGTACTATGGCCCTCAGGCTCATGACTCAATTGAATTCTCTTTAGAAAAGCATTCCATGCAAAGTGTCAAACTAGCGATACATAAATTTTGAAAATATGGTACCCAGTACCAAATAAAAAATAAGGAGGCTTAGAGACTGATAAAAATAAACAAGAACAGGAACCAGCAGAAACAAAGAATCATGTAAATAAAGCCATGGGAATTCAGATATTATCCGGGAAAGACATAAGCTTTAATGTAACTCTTTTTTATACAGTAGGAGACAACAGACAAGATTTAAAATTATGATAAAGTTAAGACTTTAGTCTAAAAACTGGACACTATAAAATCAGTAAAATAAAGATGCAATAACCAAAATTAAAAACTCGAGTGAATGAGATTAACAGCCAATTAGACACAGTGGAAAAGAGAAAAGTAAACTGAAAAACAGGTGAGGACAAAGGTGGAAAATAGGAAAAAGATGTTAAATGCAGGAAGTGAAACAACAGAAGTTTTTTGGCTAGGTGAAGGAAAACACTAACTGATTCAGCCAGTGGTTCTCAGTAGAGATTAAATCTGTGGACAACAATTATCTACTCCATAATTATGGAGTTCTAGTGGACCTTTCCATTAGAACTGGAAGGGAGTCCAAAAACTGGAAGGGAGGATAATAGACATTCTGAATGCACAAGGAAACCCCATGAAACAAAAAATGATCCAAACCCCACACAACTTTTGAATAATGTGGCAAATGAATAACTTCTTGTTTATAATTACTTGAGTGTAGAAACAACTTCCATTTCACATAAAACTTACAGAGCAAGCTTTGCATGTTTATAAAACATACTGAATTTTCTAGCAATGCAACTAACACGTAACTTGAAAACAGACTGTATACAATTAGGTTTAGAATGTAACAAAACATGTTCATCACTTCAGAAAACCTTATCAATAATAGCTTTGCTGCGCATGATGCATATAACACATTTGTCTGGGTATATCATGTGTCTAGAGAATACATAAGACTCCTTGTAAGAGACTAAGAACCAAATATTACTAGTAGTATCAACTTATGAATAGCACTGGATTTCATTAAAAAGTAATTAAAATTGGTATATTATTCATACCGTATGCATTTCTTAAAGTTTTAAAGCAGTATAATATAAAATCCATGTGGTAGACATTATACATTAAAATTTATTTTGGGGCTGCCAATTGTTTTTCAACAGGAGAGTCTGACAACACAGCTCTACTGACTTATGCCCTCTCTACTTCCTTTTGTCTAAGAAATAACACGGTTTCCACAGTGTTCCGAAATACCAGAAACTGCACATGTGCCTTGATGTGTGGGGTTTCAAGAGAGAAAACATACTTTGTAACATTTAATCATATGTCGGTCTATATTTTAATCTAGGGAATTGTTTAAACACAATTTATAAATCAAATTTAGACATTTAACAAAAAAATACATTGTGTTTTTGTTAAAGTCCACACATTGCTCCTCAAAAGTAAGCAATTTTCATAGAAAACACTACTTCGCTTATTACATATTTATGTAAGAGTTCATATTTTCATTAAATTCATTTTCCAGTTATCATTTCTGAGGCCCCACTGTGTTTCAGGCCAGGGCCAGAATGAGAACCTCCTTGGCAAGATGAATAATTTGGTGTCCCTATACATGAATATTGGGATCCCAATACCAAAGCTCCACCCACGGTGTCTGCCATTCCCACCCTCAGCTTCTACCATAGGAAACACATTCTTAAACATTTCTTCCAATTTTCCATGAGCAACTGCTTGGTTTCATGGGGGAAAAATGTTTTTAAAAAACTCTAAAAAGGGTGTGAACTCCACTATTCCCGCAGTGGCCAGGAGCTTCACACTGGACTGACAGCACACACTTAGCACGGGCTCATTACCCTCCTCAGCTGAACTCGTAAGGTTCCAGTTGGTTTCACCCCAGGTAAGCTCAGGCTCATGTCTCATCTCTCCCTGAAAGCTCTTGTTCGCCTTTAGATTTTTAGCCACTTGGTTACCTTGGTTTTTTTGTTTGTTTGTTTGTTTTATTTTTGCTTTTAAGAGCTAATATTTATTCAGCACTGACTATATGGTAGGCACCTTCCTATGCACTTTATATTGGCACATCTAATCTTCACAATAACCCTATGAAGTGCTGGGTGTTTAATATTTTTTACTGAGAAATACACTGATTCCCAGAGAATTCAAGTAATTTACTCAAGGTATACAATTAGAAAAGTGATCAGGACTATTTCTTTTTATGTATTCACACTACGTGCAATTAGCAATATGGTGATTGATTTTAGTAACTGCTGGGCTTTAAGAACTCAGTCTGTTCTCTTGACTCTACGACATCTGTTAAAATCTTATTGCTAGATCTGGGAAACAGTCTTCACTGTGTTACCCCAAGTGAGGATGAGCATAAATTCTTAAGGGAGCACGCTGACAACAGCCACACTGATGTTGGCAGAATGCTCTAAACCAGGACGGTCCTGCTGGCTCCATGTTAACTGACCCTCTTCAGTGCAGTGCAGGGTTTAAGTCATCCCAGCGGCTGCCAGGGACCCACTCACGTCTACCTTCTCCTTCCCCCGCAGGCAAAACATGCCTCCATTCTGCCAACACTTCAAAGCTTTCGAACATACTCATGAATTTGTAATTTGCCCAGCTTTTCTTTCTTTCATTGTGAAGGTAGAAGTGAAGCTCTTTCCAGCTCTCTACATCCTTGAGCAAACAATGGAAATGCTAAAATCATGTTCGTCTTTACCTTTTGGCTTCACTGTTTACCGTATTCTCCACCCAGAACAGTTTAGCTCCCCCTTCAACTTCCAGCTGAAATGCCCTCTGCTCCGGCTTCCCTCGTCCCTCCAAGACAAACTCTTCACTCCCTTTTCAGGACTCCCGTGATACTTCCTGCGCTCCATTTCAATGAATAATAAAGTTATTGAACACTGACACTGTGCTAGTAATGTAATGATCCCCGAAGAATTTCACTTTTATAAAGAATATAAGCAAGTACACAGCTAATACAAGGGAAAACATTAACAAATAGGAAGAGAAACAATTTCCGTTTGGGGAGGTTATGAAAAAATATACAAGAATATGTGATGTCTGACTGCATA
Source organism: Carollia perspicillata (assembly GCA_004027735.1). Classification (NCBI taxonomy): domain Eukaryota; kingdom Metazoa; phylum Chordata; class Mammalia; order Chiroptera; family Phyllostomidae; genus Carollia; species Carollia perspicillata. Next base: position 22,517 of record PVKM010017501.1, read on the forward strand.
CTTAAAGCTGACTGGAAATTATCCTGAGAGGAGGATAGCATTGATAGGTATCTCCAACCACTAATGTAAGAAATTAGTGTATTTTGGCTACTGTCTACACTGCTATGTTGAAAGATACTTTAAGCAAAAACCATGTGCTATTTATCTTCATTAATAGTAGCACTCATTGAATCATTGTTTACCGATTTGAATGACTAGCTTTGCTTCCCAGCAAGAGCATTTTCTCCCATGTAAGCACACTATAGGAAATGATTGCTTTAGGAATGACAGCCCTACCTTTCATTGCCCCACACTCAAAAGCTAAATAAATAGAACAAAAAAAAATGAATGTAACTCTATCTACAAAATACTCTTTACAAATCAGTAGTCCAATTTTTCTTCTGCTTGCAAAAAAATCATAAACAAGAACTAGGGTAAATGTACTTTCATCATTTAGAACTACATAATATACTATTTAGTATTTCACAGGTATGTTAAACTCTGTAACTCTGTACATCTAAATTCAATGAATTAAAATTCTGCTCTCTCATCTGGAGAAAAAAATGTGTTACTAAAGTACCGTATCACATAAGAGATAATCATGTGGATGGCCATCTCATTTATGCAGAAGTACGTACAAATGAAAAATGTCAGTGCTCATCTTCACGATGGAATCTCAGAACAAAAATAAAACATCTGTTGCTTATGACCACAACCTGCTGTGTACTTCATAATGGGGGTGGGGGTGACAGGAAAGCAAGGAGCAGTGCAAAAGGAAAATGCAGGGCTCTTGTCAAAATTTTATTAAGCATTTCAAGATGGCGATGGCAGACCGTTAGAGCAGGCGGGATGCCCTTATGAGCATGAAGCCCTATGCAGATGCAGACACCACATGCCCATGAAGTTGACCCTGCTTATGACAACCAGTACTGAGTGTTGCAAAATAATGCAGGCATCCTTCGGTCTTAGAGCAAAGTATTGTGATTTAATTCCATTGGTAATAAGACCAAAATAGCCCTTCTTAATAAGAATTTCCTGATAATATTATGCTCTGGCCTCATTTTTAAGTTCAGAGACTAAGGAAAGGAAATAAAAATTGGTTCTGCTTATCGTCTCTGAACTTGAAAACCTATGATACCTCAGTAACTAGTCAAAGACATAATCATCTAAATTGAAATGTTCAGGATAATTTTAGAGCAAAAAAGACATATTTCTTCTCAATAAACACAAAACGACCATTTTCCATGTTTAACATACTTCTTCAGATATAATTTTTATATATTTATAGTTTTGGAAAATATTTTACCAATTTTTATAACTATAATTATTATAGTTGACATTTATGGTTAGAATACATTTATGTCTAATATAAACATAAGTGTTTACATATATACAATTCAAAACTATAAAAGTACTTTTAATATACAATACATATGAATAAGAATGAAAAGAAAAACATTTAAATGTGAAAACAATGGCTTCTTAAAGTTATTTTTGGGAGAGAATAAATCTTGGGAATAACAGTTAAATTACAAAAAGACAACAACAACTCATAGAACTCCTGAGGGCAGGGGAACACCAAAAGCAGGTTTCTGTCTGCAGACATAACAGAGAAAGAGAAGACAACCCTAAGAAAACACTTCAAAGGTTTAAAGAGCCACAATACCAGAATAACGAAAGATTCAAAAGAAAGGCATAAAAACACTAAATTTGAATTATTTAATGAGATAGAAAGGGAAATTATACAGATGACAATACAGATTTGATATGTAACATGAGTTTTCCAGAAAAAATAAGAAAGTTTATTCTTTTTAGAGATTTGCAAAATACAAACATAATCTATGACCTGTGTTTTAAAGCCTCCAGAAAACTGTCGTTGTAAAAGGCTTAACTTTTTATGAGAATTGACAGAACCTGAGTAGACACAGCCTACAGCAATACTGGTCACTTAACGAGCACAACACTACACTTAAAAAGAGAAAACCTACAGAAATTAGTTCTGTGGTACAAGTTCCTCCCAGAAAAGTCGTATAAAACCATTTTTTACTTACAATTGGCACTGATCACCTTTTATCCCTTTAGTTGTGCAGAAACATTTTCCCGTGTGCATGTGACAGATATTGGCATGGCCGCTGCACGTGCAAGCTGTGAAGTCAAAACCAAAAGGACACTGAGTATTCTCCGTCACCAACGTGTGCGTCACATCTCAGGGAAGGTTTCTTTATCGTGTTTTTATTCCGTGTTTTCCTCTTGCCGTCCAAACACTAGGGTTACCATCTAAGTCATTTTTAATTAAAGGAAGGTAAATTCACTTATCTAAAAAGTATGTGAAACATTTTCAAGTCTTGGCGTATTTATGGACCTGAGTATTTATGTCTTTCTTCTTTGGGCCTCTTTCCACTCCTACTTTGGATTATCTACTCAATGAAAGGAGTCGCAAATAGCACAAGAGCTTTGGAGTCAAGCAGCTCGGTTTCAACGTGGGTATCTATAATCGCTATATATGGGACACTGGGTAACTTACTTAGCCTCTCTAGGCTTAGTTTCTTCATCTGTAAGAGGAAAGTAGTAACACTTAGCCCTCAGGTAATGTATTCTAAAATACCTAACACATATCAAGCACTTAATAAATACATTTATTACTTCTATCACTCCCACTGCTGACAATAATAAAAATAGTAACATATTGCGTTAAAAAAGTATGTGTGTTTGCCCCCACACTGTCCTTTCTAACTTCTGAGATCATTCTCCACTTTAGTTTTCCAGAACCAATTGAAACATGGCATAATAGTTCAACACAGTTGATTTGGTTCGTATGAACCCATCGTTCTTTTCTTATTTTGAATTGCCTGTTAAAGAGCAGTGTTCTGATCATTCAGGACGCCAACCTCACACTTTATTTGTTGGGAACCGCTCTGCCTGGTTTCAGGAGTTGTAACCACCCCACCATGGCTAAGGCTGAGTGAGCAATCTCCAGACTGTGAGCCACTAAGGAGACAAAGCTTATCTCCCTGGCAGGAGTGCTGCTTCTGCTTCATCCATCTCTGGCCCCCAATGCTTGGTCGGTTAGTCAATGATGGGTAAGACCCCTCTGAGGGGGGGGCAACCTAAGCCAGACATGATCACTTGGGAGGCCCTCAAGGAAGGACTCGGGGGGCTGCAGCAAAGAGGGGGTGATGGACCCTGGCTCCCTGGCTATTCTCACATAGCCTGAGTCTTCATTCTGTCTGCAAGAAGTCTCCTATTCTCTTGTCTGCTTTACTTCCCCTACCTGACTTAAGCCTGAGACAATGACTTAAGCCTGAGACAATGCTGGTGGTGGGTACCGCCCTGTGCTGGAATG
>PVKM010017502.1:0-25859 GCA_004027735.1 Carollia perspicillata
AGGGTCACAGTCTAATGATAGGCAAGATCCCACATCTCCAGGTACTCCCCAGCTCAGCGGGCTCACCGTGACCCCCACTCCTCCCTTTCCTGCACCAGGTGGTGTTCATGTTCAGCCTGACGTCCTCGCCCAGCTCAGGGGAGCTGCTGTTCATGGAGCGCTACCAGGAGGTGATCCAGGAGCTGGCCCGAGTAGAGCACAAGATTGAGAACCAGAACTCAGACGGGGGTAGCAGCACCATTCGAAGAACAGGCAGTGGCCGCACAACTCTACAGGCCATTGGAAGCGCTGCGGCGGCAGGTCAGTCTTCCCCATTGCCACCGTAGCTAGTGAGGTGGCTGGGGAAGGTGGGTCTCAGGAGGAAAGCCACCCAGATGCTAGGCTCCTCGTGAAGATGAGCTGAAATCCAGAGCAGGACACTTGCCTTGAAGAATAGCAGTCCTGTCACATGCAGAGTCAGTTCCTACCTGTGCCCAGCCTCCCAGATCATGGTGGTCACATACCTGCCACTTGACCTACTCGTTTAAGCTTGTCCCGTATGACCTAAAGTAGCAAACGTGAGTGCTATCCCTACCATGTGTTTTTCTGGCCACTATCTCAGACTTTGGGGGATGGTTAGGAGTTTATTTCCTTCCCCTGTAATTATTCAGGGATAAAATATATTCTTTTACGTTTCTATAAAGCGAAGAAGTTGTGTATAATACCAATGGTCTGCGATTCATAGGTCCCAGTTCTCAGCCTTGGCTGCACTGCAAAAACTCCTCCTTTCATTCATTCATTCTTTTTTTTTTTTTGAATCCACTGTGCAACTTGCCTCAGTGCCTGCAGCCTACGGGCAGAGTCCAGGCGATGGTCCGGGCCCATAGTTTGCTCTAGTGTGGGGCGCTATGAGAGACCTGCAAATCCAAACTGACGCATTTTCTTGGAAGCAGCATCTCGCCCCACGTCTTCACATTCTCTTACTGGTCTGGGCTCTTGTGTGTCAAGTAGCATCACACATGGCTCCTTCTCTGTTCTCCCAGAAATTCTCAATAGCTGTTCAAAACCATATGTGCACTTCCTTTTTGTTTTTAATGTAAATGGGCTCTTAGCACAAGTACTGTCCTGTACCATGCTTTTTTTGCAGTGGATTTTCTTTCCTGACTAGCACACAGATCCACCCCATTCTTTCCCAGCCTCCGTTTGCATCCCATTTGGAAGAAGCCCTCACTCGTCTCAGCCATCTTAAGTGTCTCTTGGTCTTCCTGCCCCTGCCATTGCTTTGATGCCGTAGGCGTGGGCTGCAGCGATGGCACTAATGTGCACAGAAGACATCCTATGCAGAAGGACCTCAAACACTTTTTATTTTAAGTAACTACGTTCCACAATGAAAGTGGCGTGCAGAACCACTTTAACCTCTTGCTTTTTGCTCCACTGCTGGGTGTCCAGGGATGGTGTTTTACTCCATTTCTGACGTGACGGAAAAGCTGCTTGGCCCATCTGGGGACCCCGTCCCCACGCTGCGGGAGGACTTCTGGATAAGCAGCACCCTGGTGGAGCCCACCGACCCCCTGAGAGAGGTTCTGGAAGACCTCAGTCCCCCCGCCATGGCTGCGTTTGACCTTGCTTGCTCTCAGTGTCAGCTCTGGAAAACCAGCAAGCAGCTCTTGGAAACGGCTGAACGACGTCTGAACAGCAGCCTCGAGAGCCGGGGTGAGTGAGCTTCCTCAGCTGTAGTCCCTGCTTCTCAAACGGACTTCCGAGATCCCCGATGAGATGTGCAAGGAGGAAGTACTTGCTGGGGAAGGAGGGACAGGGAGAACAGACTGTTAGTTCATTTCCTCGTGTCTGATCTGATGGCAGAAGTAGAGTCTGTTGAGAGCCTCGCCTTCTTATAAGACATAGCAACATGCAGTCCTTTGGGGAAATTCTTTTCTGATTTATGGGTAAATTCAAGGAATAAATATACATTCAAAAAATGCTATAAATGGAATTCGTGTCTTTAGATTGCATTCCCCCTCCTGAGTGAACCCCACGTACCCTATAACCTGGGGATGGTCTCAAGTTTGTAAACCGGGTATAAGGGGAAACTTAGTGCATCTCAGTGGGAGGGAGGATTGTACCTAAATAATATCAAAATATGTACATGGAATTCTTGGAGGAATGAAGGTAGAAGAATGTGAAGACAGAATTAGGCCAAGTTCACGCCCCAAACATTGGAAGAACTGACCTGCGAGGGAGAAAGGAGCTTGTTGTCTCTCAGTAACATGGAGGGAGGAATGGTGACTAGGGTATAATATGAACAGGTTCGGTGATTCACTAGAGAATCCACACGCCTCAGCATGTAGTCATACTCGTGGCTAAGATTTATTTCAGCAAAAGGATACAAAGCAAAGTCAGCAGAGGGAAAAGTTCATGGGATGGTCTGGAAAAACTAGGCAAGAGGCTTCCGAGAGCCCTCTCCCTGTGAAGTCACACAGGATGGGCTTCATTCCTCCAGCAGGGGTTGTGACGAGGGTGAAGTGCTGTCTGTAGGGAAGCTCATTAGAATCACAGTGCCCAAGGTTTTCACCGGAGGTGGTGACTAAGGCACCCTCTGCCCATTGTGTACCACAATGCCAGGCTCTCAGAAGGAAAGCAGAGGTTCAGAGAGTGTAGGCACAGTGAGCCACTCGTCATTTAGGGCAAGTTTAATATCAGTATAGGAAACCGCTTACCAGCCAAGTCCACAGGAACCAGCCAACGACCAGCCTTGCAAGCATGCCTTTCTCAGAACAGATGCCTCAGGTCTGCTGCGTTAACTCTTTTCTGCACACCTCCCCAGATCACTTCTGAGCTGTTGATTAAAATGTCCTTTAATGTTCATATAGTCCTGCTAAGTAAGTAACTGTGACACACAGAATTCTTTTTGGGGGGTGGGGACAATTCCCCTCCCCTTGGTCTAGCGCCTGTATTCTAAAATGAAAGGAGATACAGTATTATTGAAACTCTTAGTAGCTGAAACAGTCTCAGGTCAGTCGGTCGGGAATTAATTTAGTACCTCCTGGGTTTCCAGACTGTACCAACTATATGGGGGTACAGGAGAGGTATAATGAGTAATCTCTGTTCATAAAATTGTTTATAGTCTAGTCAAGATCCTACCTAAAGCAGCTAAAGAGGAACGTGATCTCAGGTCAAGTCCTCAGCTGAGGGCATTGCACAAGCAGCACCTGATTGGCTTAGGGCAGCAATTCCGTAGGTGAGCCAGAGAGGCTCAGCCTGCTCCTGCTGCCAGCTCGGACATCTGCAGGAGGTAGCCCTGGAGCGTCAGGTGTAGAAAATCCAGGTATGCTGGTTGTCACCCAGAATGGCACAGCATACATTTCCTCCTTAATATTAGGGAAGACGAAATTGTACAAGTAAACACAGGACTGAGTAGCCGTCTCTGAAAGTGCCTTGTTTTCCCTGCGCTCCCTCTTCCTTCACCTGTGCCCAGGTCGACGGCTAGACCATGTCCTCCTCAATGCTGATGGCATTCGAGGATTTCCGGCCGTTCTTCAGCAAATCAGTAAGATTCTCAATTATTCGCTTATGTCAGCCGGACAAACTAAGTCAGGTGAGTTGCTTTTCTCCCGTTTTTGTCCTCCTGGACTCAGAACATCGGGTCAGCATGAGACTTCACCTTTTCTTTCTGATTTGCCTTCCGCAGAGAGTGGAGAAGAAAAAGGAGGAGGTCCTCCACGGTGCAGCATCGCCGAGCTGCTGCAGATGTGCTGGCCCAGCCTCACCGAGGACTGTGCGGCCGGCCACGCCTCCCTCTCCCAGCAGCTGGACCAGGTCCTTCAGTCGCTGAGAGAGGCACTAGAGCTGCCAGGTACCGGCCCAAGTGTGGGAGCAGATGAGGACCGAACTAGGGAGAGGAAACAGCTGAAAATGAAGGAACGCTTTGGAGCGGAGGCATAGAGCGTCAGCAGTGGGCCCTCCAAGCCCTGTAGTTAGCCAGCTCATGTCCCGTAACTAATTCTACCTGTTCCCCTCCCTCTCTAATGAAGAGATAGATAACGCTCCATTAGCTGACACATCTTTCTTATTCCTAATGAGCAGTATACCCCAGAGTTGCTCAGGCAATATTGATCAACCTTTCGCCAAAAGATTTGTGTGCTCTTTATAAAGCCATTCCAACCCCACAGACACTGGGGTGAAGACAGAACAATCCACCCCGATTTCTCCAGACTCAAAGCTCTCCCTCACTAGGAGTCACTTGCATATGCGACCAACTTAGGATTTTATAAGTGGAGCCTTGTAAGTGGAGCACCCAAGCTATAGGAGACGCCGTTTACTGTACAGAGGCCCAGTTCATGTAGTTGTGTTAGAAGTCGACCCAAAGCTGGAGCACAGACTAAAGCCGACATCCTTTCTGCCGTTTCTCCTCTCAGAGCCCAGGAGCCCTCCACTCTCCTGCCTGGTGGAGCAGGCGGCCCAGAAAGCTCCGGAGGCAGAGGCTCACCCTGTGTATATGCAGACTCAGCTCCTCCAGAAGATCCTGGGCAAACAGGCCCCAGCAGGCCGCGGGCACACGGACTACATGGGCACCTTCTTCAGCCACTGCAGCACCCTGGCGGCAGTGCTTCTTCAGAGTTTGCGCTCTGAGCCCGGTAAGGAGCAAGAAAGAAGAAACTGTCGCAACTGGTCTACAAGTGCTTAGAGCAAAGAAGAGAAAAGACACTCAGTTAAGAGGTTCTGGGCACAGCAGTGGCCAAGGATACTAGGTTTATAAGGTCTTCCCTTATTCTTCTGTGTTGTGTTTATCTTTGCCTCCCCAATACTAGTACGAGCACAGGGGAGCGCTGATAAGTTTTGATGGCATGTGACTCAAAAATACGTCTCTCAGACCTCCAGTCCACTGTGGACTGAGGATCCAGCAGAGGGTCCAGGTCTCTGCTGTGGGTGCCAGAGTGTCCCTGGAGTCTGCAGAGCAAGTGCTGTGTGCACAGCAGTCGTGCGGGACGCGCAGGATGAGCTGTTGGTGCCTGGACCTGCCCACTGAAGTTTGTCTGTGGTGGGAAGTGTTTGCAACGGTAGTAAGGCGTGGACACACTGGTGGTCGGGGTCATGCCGAGAACACCCTTTACCTACAAAGATGCCAACAGAAGGGCTGGTGATGTAGTCTTTGTTCTGACACTATTTTTTTATTGATTCTGGAAATTGGGGCTCTGAACCGTTGCAGTCAGTTGGTGTAAACAAAGGTCATTTTCCTTACATTTGCAGATCATGTGGAGGTCAAAGTAGGAAATCCCTTTGTTCTCCTGCAACAGAGCTCTTCCCAACTGGTGTCACACGTCCTGCTTGAGCGACAAGTTCCACCAGACAGGTAGGAGCTACCCCTTGAGAGCAAGCATGGGCCTTCCTAATTAGAGCCTGTGCGTGGGTTCAGTATACAGGGTGGCTGTTCTTCTAGACTTTGTCCTTGGTTTGCATTTACTCTTGTACAGCTACATTCAAATTCCGTGTGCCCCCCGCCTTGCTACCATTAAAATTTACATTGCAAATATAAAATTAAGGGAAGAATCTTTGCTTAGGGATAGGCAAAAATCGAAAACTTGATAACACAATAGTTGCCCAGGCTATGGAGAAACAAGCATTCTCATAGATTGCTGGCGGGACACAAACTGGTGTGAGCCCCTCTGGGAAGGCAGTGTGTCCACATCTGCTAAAATTACCAGTGCATGCACTCTCTGACCTAGCAGTCTCTACTGGGGAATCTATCCTGCGGCTTTCTTACCCATATGGAAAATGATGTATGTATAACGTCATTTTACTATAGTCTTATAGGCAATAGCAACAGATCAGAAAAGCCATTGTGTGCTCACAGGAGACCAGATAAATTATGGTTCATCTCCATAATCGAATACCGTGTATTTGTAAAAAAACATGAGGGCCCTCTTTGTAAAGAAATAGGGACAGATCTCCCAGTTATGCTATAAAGGAAAAAAGCAAAGGACAGAGCACTGTGTCTAATATCTACCTCTTGTGTTTAAAAAAAGAAGTGGGAATGATTGAAGAGCCTGCATTTACATTTGCTTATGTAAACACAAAGAAATGCTGAGATTAGGTGATGGTGCCTGTGCACTGAGGCTTTGCATTCCCTCCGCCTCTCTCCCTCCAGGCTAGCAGCCCTTCTGGCCCAAGAGAGACTCAGCCTGAGTGTGCCACAGGTCATCGTCAGCTGCTGCTGTGAGCCCCTCGCCCTGTGCTCTTCCCTGCAGAGCCAGCAGACATCATCTCTCCTGACCCACCTGGGCATCCTGGCCCAGCTGCACGCCTCCCACTGCCTGGAAGACGTCCCGCTTTCTACACAGAGCTCCCCAAAGCCAACTGAGAACCCCACATCAGAGAAAAAGCCCCGCTCCTCCCCAAGGGATTCATCACCCTCCGCCCTCACCTCCTCTGCCTTGGCCTTCCTTAAGTCCCGCTCAAAGCTGCTGGCTACTGTGGCCTGTCTGGGGGCTTCCCGTGGAACAAAGGTCACCAAGCCCAGCTTGTCGTGGAAGGAGCTTCGTGGCCGCAGGGAGGTACCTCTGACTGCAGAGCAGGTAGTGCGCGAGTGTGAGCACCTTCTGGAACAGTTCCCTATGCTCGAGGCCTCCCTCCTGGCTGCCTGGGAGCCCCTGCGCGGATCCTCCAAGCAAGAGCAGAGCCAGGCAGCGAGTCTCTGTGGCCAGGCTAGTCTCTCTACTGTCCTCCTTGGCCTGCATTCTCCTGTTGCCCTGGATGTGCTCACCGAGGCCTTCAAGGAAGCCCTGGTGGCCCGAGACTGGCCCCGGGCCCTTCAGCTCACTGAGGTGTACGGGCGAGACATGGAGGACTTGAGCAGCACACAGGATGCAGTCCTGAGCTGCGCCGCGGCCTGTGGTGAGCAGAAAGCTCCGCCTCCCCTCCCCCAGTGCTGATAGTGGTTAGCGTTCACGAAGCCTATCGGCACATTTGGCCCTCGCCATAGCTCTAGAGGAAGCTGCCACCGTAAGTGTAGGCGACCTGCCCGGGAGAGTAAGCGGTGGAGCAGCGCTTACAACCTGAGTCTGTCTGACTTTCAGACACATAATTCATGACCCATAGTCTCAGCCCTGCATATCAGAATCACTGGAAAATTCTGTGAACCACAAATATCTAAGCTCCATCCCCAAAAGCCTGGGATGGAAGTTAGGCAAACATTTACTTTAAAACAGGGGTGCAAATGTTTTCTTTTAAGGGCCTTGAGGGCCATCGAGTCTCCATTGAAACTACTCAGCTGTTCATCGTAGCATGAAAGCAGCCATAGATGGTATATAAACAAATGAGCGTGGCTGTATTTTCGTAAAACTATTTATAAAAACAGACCCTGGGCCTATTTAACAACCCCTACTTTATTTTTTTACTATTTATTTATTCATTTATTTATCTACTTACTTACTTATAGTTACTCTTTATTGTATTTTTTCTATTACCATTTAGTCCCCTTATATCTCCCGCCCAGCAATCGCCACTCTGTGTGACAACCTACCTTAGAAGCTCCCAGGAGATTTTGGTGTGTGCCGGGAGAGCCCATGACCTACAACACGCCACCAGGGGGAGCAAGAGTCGGGTGGGCTGTGGTGAACCGCTTCTAGGCCGAGGGCCCGCTTCCCTGTGGGAAGGAGAAAAAGTGCCTGCCCTGGAGCAGGCCACTGGCTGACTGGTTATGCAGTCATACCTGCTTGGAGTCTGTTTTTCAGCTCTGAGATGGTGGGGGGTAGAGGGGGAGAGATCTGCTAAGTAATAATGATAGGATATTGAGGGAGTGAAACTGGTTTGCCTGAAACAACGTTCAGGTAATTTTGTATGTCGCAGAGTGAAAACTGCAAGGAACACTAAAAGTTCCGCTGACTCATTGCGTCTGAAACGTTGCTGTATGTGCATCATGATGGAACACGGAGAGAGCATCGTCTGTTCTGTCTTTTTGCCCTCCCTCCCTCCCTCCCTCTCTTCTGATTTCTCCCTCCCTTTCTCCTTCTCTCCCTCTCTCTCCAAAAAGCCTCATGACTCTGCCTGAGTTTGCACAGAGCGAAGCACAGGGGGATAACCCTTCTCCTGGCCATATAGTAATGGTTCCAGATGTAAAAACTAGTTCAGGTCAGATGGAACGTAAGGATCCTCCAAACTCCTGTTTCATGACGTTGAACAAAGCTCTTCTCGTAAGAAGTAGCCTGGACTCTGGAGCTCTTTTTGTGCCTGGCTTGCTGCCTCCGGGCATCTTTTTGTCTCGTAGACAGAGAAGGTTGGCAGTACCTGTTTCCTGTGAAGGATGCGTCGCTGAGAAGCCGGCTGACCCTAAAGTTTGTGGACAGGTGGCCCCTGGAGTCGTGTCTGGAGATCCTGGCCTACTGCGTCTCAGACACAGCCGTCCAAGATGAGCTGAAGTGGGAACTACAGAGAAAGCTGGCGGAGCTGCAGGTGTATCAGAAGGTATGCATCCTGGCATCAAGAGAAGGGAAGTGGACTCCACACCCTGTTACCAAATCCGTCCAGTCTGTTCTCGTGTGATGGTGGGTTTTGAGAAAACAGAAAGCTAGGCCTGGCTTTGGCTCTGCATCTGGCTTCTGTTCTAAGGTGAGCGGCGAGGAGGCCTCCATCTGGTTCCTGTTTCATTTACTCCTATTATTGTAAATACATACGCATCAAACAAAGGTTAAAAAATTCACATTGGATGATGCTTTATAGTCCATATAGCCTTTTCACATATACAGGGGATGGGGCAAAAGTAGGTTTACAGTTGTGGGTATGCAAAACACAGATTTTATTCTTGCATTCTTATTTGTTAATTATTGTATCATTTTCTGTGCAAACAACTATACGTTTACTTTTGTCCCACCCTGTGTATTTGAACTTTGTATATGTCCACAGCATTTTTTGTTGTTCTTCAGTAGCTTTTATGGAGCTTATCTCATAATATGTCTTTTTTAAAGATTGTTTCAATCTCAGCTAAATTTCAAGAGCTATTTGAAAGGATGTATGAATATGACAGTTTCAAAAATGAAAGATTCTTGTAGGATATGTGTTACATTCTACATCAAGAGGCTCAGGGGGACAGATTTAGGTAATAACAAGTATAAAACTTACGCCGATTTTTCCATGAGTACTTGGAACTGAACTGAGTCCAGAGCCCCTCCAGGAAAAGGCAAGTGAAATTGGCAGGTGAAGATTTCCTTTCCAGTCTTGCTCAGAGGTTTTCACCCAGAGCTAAATGCTGCGTGAAAGTGATCTCATGTTCAAGCCAGCGGACTATCTCAAGTAGAGTTTCGAGAAGGCGGAGGATGGGACAAGAGGCCCTGGAAGGGTGGGCAAGCTGTAAAGTTACAGAAACGTCTGAGAATTGTCCTCACGAGGGAAAGGCTCCAGTCCCGCCCTCCCCACTCAGTCTCTGCTCCCTGGTTGTGCTTCCCCAGCAGGTTCACTGTCCTCTGCGCAGTCTTTGCCCCGTTTGCTCCATTTCTCCCTCTCCCCGGGCGAGACTCGACAGCCCGACTTTGGGACGGAGACCTAGGGATGGCTCATCCCTGCAAACTCCGGTGGCGCATCCATGGAGGAAGAGGCTGCATTGTGGTTTGATAGCTTGTCCTGTCTTTCCTTAGATTTTAGGTTTGCAGGCTGCCCCAGTGTGGTGTGACTGGCAGACGCTGAGGAACTGTTGCGCTGAGGACCCGTCATCTGTCATGGACATGATTCTAGAAGCAAAGGTACCGTTTTCCTGGGCAGTATTCCCCGTCCTCCTGCTTTCAGAGTTACAGCTCTGTAACTAGTAGTGTACACCCCTTCCCCCATATCACCACCCACGGTTTTTATAACTACATCACATTCTCTTTTCTTTCGTGTGCCTGTGTATATGAATTTACCAATGTAGAAAGAAGTGTAAAACTAATACCAGCTGATGCTTTTGTACTATCACCTTGCACTCCTACATGTGACTTCCTACACTGTATACGCAGGATGCAGGATGTGTGTGTAGCCGTGGAATTGCTGTGTCATCGGGCGTGAGCATCTCACCTTCACTGAGCGGTCACCAGCTGCTCTTCAGACCAGTTGCCCTGGTTATACTCCCACTCCCAGATCCTTTGCTCCATACCCTCACTTGCTTTTGGTATTATCCAACTCTTCACTTTTTGCCAATAGGACAGTATCTCATCATTTTAATTTTCATGATTATTAATGACCTAAATACCTTTTCATGTCCTTGTCGAACACTGGAGCGATATGGAGAATTTTGTCTACCTTTTAAGGAGCTGATGTACTATAGTTCAAAATGTAGATATGGTCATTCAGATGATCAGTCATCCAGGAAGCATTCATTAAATACCTATTATGTGCTAAGCACTGTGCTAGGTGGTGTTGAAACAAAGATGATTAAGCTTAGTCCTTGCCCTTGAGCAGCTCACATTTTGGGAAGTGGGGCCATGAGAGATGTATTCCTAGGTCATTGCTGCGTATCAAGTGTCAGCAGTAAGCCCAGACTGTAGCAGGAGCACCAGCAGGGCACCTCGTGTAGCCCGAGAAACCAGGAAGAATCCTGGAGGAGGCAGCACCAGGCGGGGTTGTGGGGAGGGCATTCCAGGCGCCGCCACGTCAGGATACTTGGACAAAGCCCTGGAAATTCTATTCCCTGAAATTTAATCCAGAGTTCAGAAATCAGGGGTGGGAGGGTCGCCAGGGAGGACATGGGTGGACTCCAACCCCAAACCCATTTGTGTGGCACATGCAGTAGTGGTCTGCAGAGTTTTTATTTTTATATTGATTTCATTGCCAATGTTATAAAATAGGGGCTTTTTTCATTTAAATTTTTTTAAAGTCTAATAACACTGGACCTGCACATTCATATGGCCACGATCAAAGCTGGGTGGGCATTGTCTCCTTTGGACAGCCTTCTCCGTCTTCCCCGCCTCCATTGTATCTCCCAGGGTGACATCAAGTGTCAGTCACTGTATGTCATCTGCTTTTCTTTTTTATACTACATCTGAGATGACAGTCACATCATTAACAATCAACCTGCTTTCTTCATTTTCATAACTTAACTTGCCACGCTAGTCCTTTGGGTTTATGATCCCACTGTAATCCTGTAGTGAAGTTCCCATCAGCACTTACCAAACTTTCTGGGAGATGAGCAGACTGGATTGCTGAGAAAAACCAGGCAGTAGCTGAGTGAGTGCCAAGGCCAGTCATTGAAAGGGATCGAAGGGGTGTGTGTGTTTCCTTCCAGGAGTACCAGCTGTGTGAGGAGTGGGGCCGCCTGTACCCCATTCCAAGGGAAGATTTGATCAGCCTACATCAAAAGCATCTTCTTTACCTTCTAGAAAGAGGAGATCATGAAAAGGCTCTGAAAGTAAGCCTCCAACTTTTCCAATTTTGGGGGGTGGGGAGGGACGAGAAGGTTAGTCACATCACATGGCTTTGTTCCTGCTAAATCCTACACAAATATTCACAATCCCAGATCTGCCCCTTCCTGTCCTTCAGGAGCTGGTTATGGTCTGAATCTTGAGCGGGAAGTGCCCAGCCCTGAGTTAGTGCCACAGGGGCAGCAGGGTCCAGGATTCTGCTGAGCTCTGGTCCTGTCAAAGCCATCATTTATGAAGCCATAGGGGTGTGGGGAGAAATGAGTGCAGAGAAGTTGTTCATCCAAAACAAATGAATGTTTTGTTCTCAAACAAAAGAAGAACACTGGCCTAAGTGTTCTTCTACGAGCTTCGCCTTTCTTCTCTACCCTTCTCCTACAACAGCTTCTGCGGAGAATTCCTGACCCCTCCATGTGCCTTGAGGTCACAGAGCAATCCCTGGACCAGCATCCTAGCTTGGCCACTTCTCACTTCTTGGCCAACTACCTCACCACCCACTTCTATGGAAAACTGACTGCTGTTCGACACCGTGAAATCCAGGCTCTGTACATGGGGTCCAAGGTAAGGAGGGAAAACAGGTGCTGGGAAAGCACGCTTGAGGGGGAGTCTGCTGGCCCAGCTCCCACGACAGAATTTCCCCTGTCAATGGCTCTTCTTCCGGGCTCCCGCCATCGTGGGCCTGTGCTATGTAAACTCTTTCCCCCAGCAGCGCACCATAGCCTAGCTGAGTCCCTTAGGACTTGTCATTCTCTCACTGCCCTGCCTCCAAAGTGAATTTGACCTGACCCTCTCTGTTTTCCCTGGCATCTGCTACCTCAGTTCTGGCCATGTATTGGAATTGGAATCACCCGACTTGACAAAAATACCAGTAATGGACATCTTTACCCCAGATCAATTAAAACTGAGTCTCTCGCAACAGGGCCTATCTTCCAAAGGGAGCCTGGTGTGAGGATTTAAACTACTGCTTGATAAAGGATTAATTGTCTAGGTAATAAGGTGAGGTAATAGACCTTTACCTTTGATGTATAACCTTGGAGACACTAATAGAAAAGTAATGTTAAACCCAAAAGCAGTAATCCAGCGAAGGAGTGTTTGGAGAGAGATGGGGCCCTCTGACCCCCTTCTGATAATCTGGTTGGCAGTCAGACATGCTGCCCACACACAGAACGAGTGTTGGGAAGCCAAGAATATGACTGCTGGCCCACTTGCTAAGAGTTCAACAACATAAAATGTTCCTAAAGACGATACATCTTCTATTTTAATCTCTTTGAGGCACTGTACATAAATGGGGGACTCCTGAAAACTGGCAGTCAGCAGAGCCGATGAAAACATTTCACGCCTAGGAATAACAACCTCTAGGAGAAGTTTAGGGTCATGTTCACCTGTAGGATGCTGGAGGTGCCGAGTTATGCAGTCCACTGATATCACCTTATGTTGCTCATTCCAATAAAGCCCAAATGGACCCAATGGTGGATTTGAGTTCAGACAGAGCTCAACCTCTCCTGGAGGGTCTGGGCCAGAGGTCAGCAGGCTACCAGCTGTGGGCCAAATCCAGTCCTCAGCCTGCTTTTGAAATCAAGATTTATTGGAAAGAAGTCCTTGCATTCATTTACATATTATCTACGGCTGTTTTTCACTACATTGGCATAGTTGAGTGGTTGCAACAGAGACTTTATGGCCCCAAAAGCCTAAAATATATACTTACAGTAAAAGTTTGCTAACCCCTCCTCTAGGCAAAGGTACTTGTAGTGTACTTGTTGATTGCCGCCTGGGGTGGGGGGGGGGTTACGTAGGAGGCCATCCTTGCTTCCTAAAAGACTATTAGCCGGTTTCAGTATTTAGCCTTGTGTCCCCTTGGTGCCTAGCACCCTTCCCCTCCCAGTAAGAATCTCAGCTTCCTTCCCAGGTTTGTGTACTGTTTTCTTTACTCTGTGGATGTACCTCACAAACAGGTCCTGCTGACCTTGCCTGAGCAGCACCGGGCCAGCTACTCCCACTTGTCCTCCAGCCCCCTGCTCATGCTGGAGCAGCTGCTCATGAACATGAAAGTGGATTGGGCCACTGTGGCCGTGCAGACGCTGCAGCAGCTGCTGGCCAGGCAAGAGATCGGCTTCACCATGGACGAGGTCGACTCACTGCTTTCCAGATACGCGGGAAAAGCCCTGGACTTCCCGTACTCTCTGAGGGAGAAACGATCAGGTAACTGCCTGCGCCCTAGATGGGGCTTTCACACGGAGGAAGAAGTTCTGTGCTGCATCTTTAGTTTTAATTTCTCTTCTATTATTTTGAATTGGTGGGGATTGGAAGAGAACAGGAGAGATCTTGGTCTTGGAGGAAGTGACAAGCTAACCAGAATTTTAAACTGGCAGATAACCCCCATGTGCTTGATAACGAAGGTTTGGGAAATGTACATGCTGGCAGCGGCCTCTGCGTGGCCGTGGTGCAGCGGGCTCCTAAGTGCCATTGTTCCCACGTCTCCTCAGCCACCCCTGGAATGTGAGCTGCTCAGCCTCTTCGAGAATGAAGAACAGGAGAATGAAATACGGGCTGCTGTTCCCGGCCAGCTCCTTTTTCTTACTTACCCCCTACTCTCCAAAGGCATTTTCTTCGACTTCCCTCTGGGCGCTTTTCAATTTATTTTGTAAAATCCTCATATCTACTCTATTTTTCTCATGTGTCTTTATAAACCTACCTGGTTGAGGACTTTAAGAAGCACGCATGCTACTGGCTTAGAAGTACCTCGGCTGTTCCTTTTATACCTGGTAGACTCGTGGGATGATAACCAGTGAAACCGACAGGGCTTCGAACTAGACGCCCAGCACAATGAGGAAAGGTGCTTATGTTGGAACGATATTCTGACAGCACTTTCCCTCTGCAGATTCTGCGCTCCACCTCCAGGAAGTCGCCGGTCAGGCTCCAGACCTCGAGACCTTGACTAGGTCCCCGTCGGCAGAGTTCTCTTCTGCTGCTTCGCCTGGTAAGAACAGGTTCTGAGAGTTGCCCAAACTTTAGCTCAATCTTGCTGCATTCTGACTTTCTGATTCTTCTACCCACTTTTTTTATTTCCAGTCGCAACATCCTTACTGTTTTTCTTCATTTGTTGACATTGTATACCCCAGAAAATTCAACATACAGTTGATTCTCATTTTTCGTGGTAGGATGTCTATAGCTTCTACAAACACTGAACTAGTGACTACCGAACCATTACTGCTAGGGAAAATATGTACGCATGTGTCTATAGATACAGACCGCATATATGTGTTATATGTATTTATATGTGATTTAGATGTATGTCATATATATGGATTAGATGGCTATACTGCATAGATTCTAAATTTCAATTCAATCATAAATCGAAAACAGTTTGAAGCAGTAGATTCTGTTTTACAAAAGAGAGGAAAAGGCTCGGCCTGTTCAGTGCTAAGGCTTGCCTGAGGCCGCCCACTGCCGGTGGCAGAGCAGGAGCGCAAACCCTGGTCAACCGGCCCAGAGCCGGAGCTTCTCGCGCTGCACGGCCCTGTCCCCAGCCATCTCCATCCTCCCGTTGTCCCTGCGTGAGCACTGAAATGGGAGGGCGGACTGCGCCTTTCCCCCTTTGCTGAGACCCTGCAGCTGGGAGACTTACGTTGCTCACCACTCCGCATGTCTGTGAAAAGCAGTGTAAATACTGATTTTGAGATCACAAATAAATTTTAGTGAGTAGGCACATTTGCAGATAAGGAATCTGTTCACAAGGAGGATTGACTGTATTTAGTCCTCATGTTTATTCTGCTCCTAAACCGCACTTAATTGCTTATATCTGTCACCCATACGGGGCACAAGCTCCTTGAAGGCCTCAGCTCTGTGTCAGTTGCCCCTTTTTGCCGTCCCTCCTTTCCCACCGTCCCTCCTCCCTTGCACAATGGCCTCGGCTCAAAGAAGCTCAGCAAGTGTTTGTTGTGACAGCAGCCAGAGCGGGATACTGGGGAGAGATCTACAGTCTCTCTCTTTTGGGTACTGCTGAGAGTCACTATGTTTTTCGGTTTTCTTTTTCTGTGACCAGCCAACATTCCTCTGCAAGGTGACCAGAAATCTCCTTAGATACCATAGAGCAAAGACTGTGGCATTTCACGGCCATTCTTTGAGAATTAGTCATGGCTCATGAAAACCGTCAGACCTGAGGGGAGGGCTTAGACGTACAGGCATGTGAGCAGCTTCACATGTCTGCAGTGCACAAGGCAGCCTGAGCAACTCTGGTTTACGTTTTCAGGGGTTTTTTAGCTTTGTATTGTAGAAAATTTCCAAAACACAAAAGTAGAGAGAATAGCACAATAAAATTTCACATACCTGTTGCCCAGCTAAAATAATTATCATCTCACCCTGGCTGGTGTGGTTCAGTGGATTGAGAACCAGCCTCTGAACCAGAGGGTCACCAGTTCGATACCCAGTCAGGGCACATGCCTGGATTGCAGGCCAGGTCCCCAACAAGGGGCACATGAGAGGCAACCACACACTGATATTTCTCTCCCTCTCTTTCTCCCTCCCTTTCCCTCTCTAAAATAAATAAATAACATCTTAAAGAATAATAATAATTAATCATCTCATGATGGCCATTCTTGTTTTGTCTATGCCCCCGTCCTTCTACTGTATTATTTTGAAGCAAATCCTAGATATAATTTCATTTGTAAATATATCAATATATGAGTATATCAGAAAATATATCATATGAAAAATAGAGACATTTATTGAAGAAGATATGAGATACAAGAAACATTGTACATAGGATAATGACACCTCAGTCCCCTTCAATGTAGGCACCTTGGGACCTCATACAGTTCCTGTCACCATCAGCTGCCTGTCAAATTTTCCTGAATCTTGTAGACGGTCTAAAATCTCTCCCCTTTCAAAGGTGATTTTAGTTTTTGGGAAAAGCCAGAAGTAGCCGGGTGCCAAATCTGGGCTGTAGAGCGACTGAGTTATCTGGGTGATTTGATGTTTTGCCAGAAATCTCTCTGCAAAAGACATGATGCATGAGCTGGCATATTATCGTGATGAAGCTGCCAATCACCAGTTGCCCATAGCTGTGGCCTTCTGAACCATCTGAATAGTATCCAGGGAGGAATGTTCAAGCTTAATGCAAAATTTGATGCAGATTTATTGTTCTACTTGCTCAGTCATTTTGAATGCAACGGCCACACAGTACACATGCTCACTCAATAGCGTCTACTGCCCCCACTGACTAGTACAGTGAAGTCATCATTGTTCACACATGCGCATTCCAGTCCACTTTCCTCAGCTGCCAGGTTACGTCGATGTCATGCAAACCATTCTCATTACATTAACAATGGTTGGAATCTTTCTGGATAGACCTTACGTATCTCTATAAGTAAGGATATTTATAAAATAAAACTATAACATTATTTCACACCTAAAGAAGTTAACAATTCCTTATTATTATCAATCACCCAGTCAATATTCAGATTTCTCCAGTTGTCTCATAAAAATTATTTTAGAATTGATTTTTCTAGAATCAAGATCTAAGTAATGTTCGCATATGGCATTTGGCTAAAATATATCTTAACTCTCTTTTAATTATTAGGTTCCCTACCTCGTTTTCCCTCCTGCCTCTTTTTTATTTGTGGAGGAAACTAGGTCATTTGTCCTGAAGAGTGTCCCACATGCTAGATTTTGCTGATTGCTGCCCTGTGGCAGCCTGGGTCTTTATCCACTCACTGTATTTCTGGTATACTGGTAGCAATATCTAGAAACTTGATTTGATTCAGGCTTAATATTTTGGGGTATGTATATTTGATGGGATGGGTATCCCCATCAGGAGATACACAATGTACAGTTGTTTCTCTTCCTGTGATGCCATGAGCCATTATTGATCATTAACTGGATCTGTTATTCCAGTAGGGATTAGTAAAATGATGAGATTCTAATTCTCTCATTTCTTCTTCGTTTATGAGCTGAACTATTGATCATCTCGTGCTCTGACTTCTGGCTCTGACTCCCAGGTGTCTCCACTGTACACTCCCCCAGTCCGGGGGAGAGGACCGATGCACAGAGGCAGCCCCTGCTGCAGTTCGTGCCCCCAGCGACACCCCCAGCCAGGCCCCAGTGGGTACCGGACGAGAGCCAGAGCGTCTGCATGGTCTGCTGCAGGGAGCACTTCACCATGGTAAGCAGCGTCAGTCTCCAGCTTTTTCTGAAGGAGAAATTAAAGGAAAACCCTAGTTCATGGACCCGAGTTTGTAGTCACCTCATGGCCCCAAGAAGATATTGGTATTTTCAGAAGAACCACCAAATCAAGACTCTGGATTTATCTTTGACCTGACCAGAATGCATTTTCTGGATTCAGACAGGTAGGAGATGCCCACAAATAGCCTTAAATTCTGAAATCTTTGCCATTCTCATGAAAAAACAAAAACAAAAAAAGAAGCAGACCAGTACAGCAGGAGGAGCCGCCAGACATCAGGCCTTGTTCCAGCTCCTCGGTCTTTCACAGTTGGACGGGTGACCTGATAGCGTTACATGTGCTCCTCTGGAGGCCGAAGCCCTAGTTTCTAATCCCAGCCCTGCCTCTTATTAGCGTGTGACTGTTAACTATGTCTGTCTCAGAAACTCACTTGTAAACTCGGGATGACACATTATTTGTGTCATGTCACTGAAAGGACTGATAACAGTAACAAATGTTAGCACACTTAATGTAGTGCCTGACCCGTATATTACTCAGTGCTGATGAAAACAATGCTGGTGTAATTTCTCGGTGTCTGTTCCCTCCTCGTTTATAAAAGAGGTAATCTCATGTAATGAAGTGAGGCATACTTGTGAAATATTTTGAAAAAGAACACTTTTTCATCATCATTAATACTATGTAGAAACCTGATCTGCCTTGGCTGAGAAAGTCACCCTTCCCCACTATTTTTTGCTGTATCTTTACATGTTGCCTCCAAGACAAGTAGAACTTACCAGGAACCATTACAAAACTGTCCATGACTTGGGCTCCTTTGCTCATCAGCTGAGAGATATCTTTAAATCTCAGCTTCTTAAAGGCAAGCACTAGTGTGTTCTTTATCAACAGAGCTTCAAGCACCTGGTGGGCTTTTTAAATATATATTTTATTTATTTATTTTTAGAGAGAGAGGAAGGGAGAGAGAAAGAGAGGGAGAGAAACATCAATGTGTGGTTGCCTCTCACGTACTCCCTACCGGGGACCTGGCCCTCAACCCAGGCACGTGCCCTGACCGGGAATCGAACTGGTGACTCTTTGGTTCATAGGCTAGCACTCAATCCACTGAGCCACACCATCCAGGGAATCAGCTGGTGTTCTTAATAAGTCACAAGGACTGATACCAACAATAAATGGGTTAACAGTTATACTCGGTTCCCAAAATCTCACCTTCTCTTCCTTCCCCCTTCCTCCTCTTCCTGCTGACACTCCTCAGTTTAACAGACGTCACCATTGTCGCCGCTGTGGCCGGCTAGTGTGCAGTTCCTGCTCCACTAAGAAAATGGCTGTGGAAGGCTGCAGAGAGAACCCGACTCGCGTGTGTGACCAGTGCTATAGTTACTACAACAAAGAGTGAGTGTTCCGCAGCAGGGCTGCCACCGTTGACTGACCACTGCACCCTCCAGCAAGTCATTACACTCCCAGGAGACTCACTGTGGAGAGCGTCTCAAATCTGGAACAATTACAAAAAGTTTTAACTTAACACTCACACTGAAATGCCATTCACTCTACAGTGAAATGTTTGACGTTGGTCAGAGGAACTTATAAGAAAGGAAATAGGGGTGAGAGGAAGCCAAGTTCAAGGCTCTTAAATGATGTTCGCTCTGAGATCAGGACTTTCAGTTCTACAGCCCATCCCTTGACTGTGGTCACTGATCTTAGTTCATCAAGCTCCTCGCCTGTTTTAGAGCCACATTTGCCCCATTTGGTCTCAGCTGGACTGAACAGGACACGTTCATACCTGCTAAATGTTTGGACATCCCTTTCATCAGCTCTAAGCTAGTGAGTCATCCTGGCTTGTTATCCATAATTAGAAGAGCCTTTCCACTAATCCTGTACTTTCCTACACACAGTTCACTTGACAGATTCCAGAAACTGCTCATACTTCTGACAAGACAGATCAGGGCTGCGTTGGCTGGCCCCGTGTTGCTCAGTTTTTTCCACTACTTCCTAGCAGCAGAGGAGGTGGAGCTAAGACTCCTAGAGCACATGAGCCAAAGCAACTACCCCAAAGCAAAATTACTTTGAATTCTTCATGTTTTACTTACAGACTTAAATAGATTTTACATTCTGCTCAATAGTGTAACAGCATTTTTGTGGTTTTTTTAAATGAGCATTTTTTGGCACTGTTTGCCATGGTGATTACCGATCTTATAGAAAGGAAGATGTCCCGTGCTTATACTGCGGTTTCGGTGACCCTGGCGTACCACCGCCTCCCTCAGGGTGGGCATGGAGGAGCTGCCTATCTACCACACTGCCGAGATTCAAAATGAGCAGTAGTATGGATGGGGATTCTTTCATTCAATAATCCCTGAGCAATAATCACTTTGTTCTCAAGGAGCACCCATTTTAGTGGGAGGGTGGCCCACAAACAGACCACAAAGTCATTGAGTAAGTGTAGTGGTCACGAGGGTTTCTGAGCGGTACGGCACCTGATCTGAGCCACAGAGGATGAGAGGTTACTAGGAAAAGACGCCAAAACAAAGCATGCCCAGAAGTGGGAGGAACGACCGCGAATGTGAGGGTAAGGGTAGGAGAAAGCGTGGGTGGTTGTTGGGGAAGTGTAAATAGGTAGGTGATGGGCTGTGGTTCTGACCAGCTTACCTTGGACTTAGAGGCTGGCGGCTGAGCCAGAAGGACTTAGGAATGGCACAAAGGCTTGGAGCTTGCCCTTTGGCAGCATGGGTTCGGGTTAACCAGCAGGCTTCTAATGCAGGTCATGATTTATGACCCAGGTCAGGACTTGGGCTCTGGTCTGTGGCACCGGGCCTCTGTGCTTGGTGGTGCCACCTGAAGTTGACCACAGTGGCAGAGTGGGGAGGACTTTTATGGGCTGCGCATAGGTCATGGGTGGCAAGAGATGGTCTCCAGAGGTCGCCAGGTCAGGTCACAAGGGGGTTTTGTCTGCCAAACTGCAAATATGGAATAGTTTTATCCTGAGGAGCTATTGAAGAATTTTAAGCTGAAGCATAATTTGACCAGATTTGCATATTTGAGAGCTTACTGTAGCTGCAGAGTAAAGAATGGGTTGGCAAAGTCAAGGAGACCAGTTGGGAATCTATTGAAAAGGCTCTACCAATAAATGAGGAGGACCCCCTCTGAGGCGAGGAAGAAGAGAAAGATGGGGACATTTAAAGAGGTAGTTAGGAGCTGGAGTGAGCAGGAAATGGTGAGTGAGTGGCTGGGACAAGAGAGGGAGAGAAGAGTTTTGGGTAAATCCCTAATGTCTCACTCAGGTAACAAAGTAAATGTCAATGTTATACAACAAGTTCCAAACAAAGAGGAATGATTCAGGCATTTAATTTTTTTTCTTTGTTTCCAGTGTACCAGAGGAGAATCCGGGACAACCAGAAGGTAAGAGGGAATCACATTCCCTGTGACTGTTTATATGCTCACATTGGCTTTTCGTTCAGTCTCAGCTACAACTCATACCCTCAATGGCTACACAGTCCAACAGGTTGGCCAAAGAAAATTCTTAGCATTGGAATCAAGTGGTTTCCTTTAAAGTTTATCATCATATTAACCTGTCATCCTTACCAATTACCTTCCTGCATTGAGAAGGCCAGTAACCAAAGAATTTGGTTCTTTACTTTTAGTAAGTTCTCTCTCTTTTTTTTTAACCCCTAGATTCCCGTTCTCCAGCATCCTACCTCCCACAATGCTCTTCTTCCCCCTAGTCAATTACTGTTAATAGGTTGGCCTATATCCATCCACAGAGGGTAGGTTTTGAGTGGCCAGTGGCTCAGCCCTCCATGTACCTTTCAGGGTTGTACGACAAACACTCTAACACTCATCCCAGGTCACCCTTGGGTAGAAGGTTTGAGGTACCTTAATGAAGGTACCTCCTAAAGGAAATAAAAAGGACCAAGGAAAGAGAAAGGGCACTCCGATAGCAGGCAAGGGTCTACCTACAGCTCCCGCTGGCTCACTGGGCTGGGCTAGGCTGGCCCACTGGCCACTGACTGACATGGACGGCACTTCTTGTCTCAGCGCCTGACAGCTCCAAGAATAACAGCCCTCCATATTCAGCAGTGGTGAGAGTCCCCAAAGCACCTGAGGTGGAATGGATTTTGGACCTGAATGAGGAGGAAAATGAGCTGGTGCGGAACGAATTTTACTACGAGCAGGTAATAGCAATAAAAAGTAACGGCCATTAGAGTGTATTTATGATGCGTATTAGTATGGTAGGGAATGCATAGATAGGGGAACACAGCCTGACCTTCGCTTGCTTGGTATAACAATAGGGGAGTTAAAACAAGTAACCCAGATAAGGCAGAAAATGAGGAGCATCTTGGGAAGTGCAAAAGAGGCCAGGAAAGGCTTCATGAAAGAGGTAGCATTTAAGATGAGCAGTAAGCCCTGGCTGGTGTGGCTCAGTGGATTGAGCACGGGCCTGTGAAGCAAAGGGTCGCCGGTTCGATTCCCAGTCAGGACACATGCCTGGGTTGCAGGCCAGGTCCCCAGTAGGGGACACATGAGAGGCAACCACACATTGATGTTTCTCACTCTTTCTCCTTCCTGTCCCCTCTCTAAAAATAAATAAATAAAATGTTTTAAAAAAAGATGAGCAGTAGGAGTTTGACAAGCAGAAATGGGGTTGTGAGGGGAGTGAGGAAGGGGAAGGACAAAGAGTATAAAACTAAAACATCCAAGTACAGTGTCAGAAATTGCAAGGCATGATGGGGAATTGGAAATGGTTCTGTTTTGAGGGCTAGGGTACTGATAGAGAGGTAGGAAAAGATAGGACTGAAATGGGCTATTGAGGTTTAGGGACTTGAATTCTGCAGTAAGGAATATATACTTAGTAGGCGTCAAGGACCAGTAAAGGTTATGGAATGCACTTTTGGAGCATTAATGTAGCAGCAGTGTGTCCAGTGACTTGAAGCAGAGGCTTCTCCAGGTGGTCACACAAGCAAGATGGGTGTCATAGTCCAGGCCGGTACTAAGGAAGACCCGTGTTAGTAGGACAGCCGACTGGAAAAAGGAGGGACCTGTGGAATTCCCAGGAAATAGGTAATACGGGAACACTGCTGCTTTCTTCCCAGAAACGTGACAAAACCTAGCAGCCAGAGCCTTGGTGGTGCTGCTTAGAACATCCAAAACTTGCTTTGTTCCTCTTCTGCTTCGCTGTGGAATTTGGGCTCCTTGGTCAGCGCTTTTGAGCTTTGTGCAGCAGGAAGAGTAATGCCCACTGTCTGCATTCGAAGAATGCTCCAGTCCCTGGACTCACCGTGTGTTTCTCCCTCCTCTCCACCGGCCAGGCCCCCAGCGCCTCCTTGTGCATCGCCATCCTGAGTCTGCACCGGGACAGCACTGCCTGCGGCCACCAGCTGATTGAGCACTGCTGCAGGCTGTCCCAGGGCCTCGCCAACCCAGAGGTGGACGCGGGGCTGCTCATCGACATCATGAAGCAGCTGCTCTTCAGCGCCAAGATGATGTTTGTCAAGGCCGGCCGCAGCCAGGACCTGGCTCTTTGTGACAGGTGGGTGGGGATACACCACTGTTCTTTCGCATGGCGGTCATTTCTTTCCAGGTTCTTTTCCTGACCCCGCTGTGAGTTTCCACCTCGCCATCCTTTCTGACAAGACGTACTGAAATGTTTGCATCTCAGTTTGGTGTTAATGTAATGCTGTCACCAGGTCACAGGTGGTCTTCTGCACCCTGTCTTAGCAGTCTCTGCCTTTCTCTTTCCCTGAGTGGATCCTCACAGAAGAGTATTCTCTAGCCATACCCAGTCAGAAAGAAGTGAAAGCCTCCAACAGACTTGTAGGTGATACGAGTTTAGAGGAGCACTGAAGACTGTGGTTGATGGGTCATTAAATCATCAAATCAGTTCAGGGGAGCACCTTTAATCTCTGTGGAACTTTCTGGCTTTTAAAGGTGTGTCCTCCCTGAATGTCCAGTGCTTGCCCTTGACCAAAACCCTGCCCCCTCCTTGACCAAATTCAGACCGTGGCCTCGGGGTTCTGAGTAACTGATCTATAAAGCGCACCGGGGACCAATGTAGCCCTGTGTCACAGGAAGGAATCTGAGTCATAAAGTAGGAGTCTCTTTGGGAACGGTGTGATTCAGCCTCAGGTCCCTGCACAACCTGCTCTGCCTCCGTGTATTGACACGGCAGGGACAAGTGCCAGTTCCCGGCTTATCCACCCAGATGTGTGACTCATGTTGTGTGTTCCCAGCACTCGGTCCCAGCCTGACTTGGGAGCAGAGGGCCTACTTTTCTTCCTAAGTACCTTCGGGTGCTTGCTCAGAGTACTCGCCTGCAGACTCACCAGCCCGCAGAGAGTACAGTGAATGTCAGCCTCACCGCTTCTGAGCTCTGTGACCTTAAACAAGTCTGTTAACCACTCTGGGCCTCAGTGTCCTCCTCTGTAACGTGGGGATGATGATAATACTGATCTCATAGGGCTGTTATGAGGATAAAGTGAGAATATCCATGTGAAGGGCTAAGAACTGAGCCTACTATTCCAAAAATGTTAGCTTTATTTTTATTAACAAAAAGCAAAAGGTTGAGACAGACAGAAGGAGGTGGGACGGAAAGTGGAAGGAAGTACTAAGGAGTTAATTTCACTCTTTCATCTCAAGAGACATTAGACGCTACATCATTTTTCAAGTTGGTAAATGAATCCATACACATCACATGTTAAGTAAAGCTTTTAAAATAACCATGAAAAGAATCAGAAATGGAGAAGGGGGGGGAAGAACAGAAACCCCTCCCTATAGCCAAAAAATAAAACTTAAGACAAAAATAAAATAATCTAAATGTATCTTGAATATCAGTAATGTAAGTGGAGTAAATTTTTATTAAACAAAAAAGATAGATTGGGTGTGGGGGGGGCAAAATTAACGTGAATTCCTACGCTTCCTTCAAAACCTAAAATATAGACAGAGGAAACAGCCACTTCAGGCCAAGGACAGCAGAGATGAAGGGAGTCCTACTTCAGTGGGTTCTCACCCACCCCAGGCGCCTTGGGCTTCAGCAGTGGTTTCAAATTGCGCGTTCTTCCCACCCCCACCCCCCCACCCCCGTACCCTGGAGGCAGATATACCCACTCCGCCGTCTCTGTGCTGTTTGGCTGAGGGCAGTGGATACATCTCCCACATGCATTTAGAACTCCTGGTTTGCAGAGTATTTTTCTACTGTTTTTAACCCATACAAAACTCACACCACCTATTACAAGTGGATAATGCACAGTGACACCAAATTTGCTTTTACACATGATACCCCATTCACACTAGGTTGAGCGTCACTCATGCACTGAATCCCTTTTCAGGGAAATCAGTCAACAAGTCGGGATCCATAGGTTTTCTTGCTAGAATCATGATACAAGATTTGAGAACCCTGAATTCAGGCAGCACTAGACAGAATAATCCACCCCTCTGGGCTTTCTGTCAGTATAAGGTTTTTGCAATCACCAGGTGTCAGGAGCACATCAAAGGTGGCTGTCCTTGTAAGCTGTCATGAGAGCTCATCCTTAGCCCAGGGAAAGGAAGTCAAGTCTATGAGACTAGAACCCAAGGGAAGGACCGGAAAGCCCCTGCCCAGCAGTGCCTCCAGGAAACACTAGTAATGTGACCTCCATACCGACCAGGAGCGCAGGCCATTGATACAGTCTCTGTGCTCTCCCAAGCAGGCAGGGTTCAAAAGGACCAAAAAGCAAGCGGGTCACTTGTGAGCCTCCAACATTCAGTGTAAAGGCCGTGCCGCAAACAGAAGACCTGAGTGTCCCTACCCCATGTATTAATATCTAACATGTGATGAGTGTCTGCAAAGTTCCAGACACTACCCTAAGCCTCTTACCTGGGTGATTTCATGTTCATATTCATTTTACAGAGAGGTAAACTGGGACACAGCAAGGTTAACTAACTCGCGTAAGATCATAGAGCTGCTAGTTGAGATGCAGAGTCAGACTCCAGAGCCTTCTCTCCTGGTGTCTGTATGTCCTAATTCTCATTAGCCCATGTCGCATGGGAAAGGAAACAAAACCTTTAAGCAGCAACTGTTCTTAGTAAGACTCTGTGGAGCCTCATTGCCTTGTCCTTTTCCTTCCGTAGCTACATCAGCAAGGTAGACGTCCTGAATATTTTAGTTGCTGCTGCCTATCGCCACGTGCCATCTCTGGATCAGCTCTTGCAGCCGGCCGCAGTAACCAGGCTAAGGAACCAGCTTTTGGAAGCTGAGTACTACCAACTAGGCGTTGAGGTGAGGCAAAGACAAAGCTTACCCCTGCCTCACTGTAGTGAATCGCCTCTGCCTAGCCTTGCAAGCAGGGATTGCCATCTCTCAG